>JADBJO010007364.1:15000-65000 GCA_016801955.1 Conus betulinus | reverse complement strand
AACACACTCACACCTGTGCACATACACCCATGCACGAACACACACATGCACACACACGTACACTCACCACACACACATACAACAATAACAATGGCACAACCAGTGTTAGGAAGGTTACTCGAGGTCTAACCAGCGCGTTGAGCTCATGTGTAGGTCAAACATGCGCAAAGTCGTAGCCACGAGACCCTCTTCTTCTTAAATTTCTCATCTTAGTCATTAATTCGTTTATCCACCAGCTTTAGTTCATGCGCAGTGGTCTCAAAGTTTAGTGTGGGTGTGGTGTAGCGTATAAGGACTAGTCCGCACGCAGTGATACCTCCTTGATGAAACTGAAACTGATACCAGTCCTGAGAGATTCAAAGTCTTTTATTGGCTGGCGTGTGCTCGATCACTGGAAAGGCCCAGTATGATTCTGTCCCGTTCTCGAGGTGTCTTAGCAGTATTGGCCATGACATTATTCCAATAATTGCATTGGTAACCACTCTCAACAAGCAGAGATCAGGACAAGGGCCTCACCAGTGTCATTCAATGTAATACAAATTAAATCAACTGACAAACTTGCTATTTGAGTGTAGGTTTTGATAGAATGCTGACCTACAGAAAACATGTGGAGAATATTGTTCTCAAATGCGAAAGGAGGATGTCTGCCATGAGAGCAATGGCAGCTAAAATCATTGAACAGCGCCATATCTACCGACTGTATCACACAGTTCTGTTCAGTGTTATTGAATAAATCTTAAAACAGAGTCCAAGAGCAGTCTTCTCAAATTAAAAAGAATTCAAAATGAAGCAAAGAGACTGATCCTGGGAACTACAAAGGACACACCGATTGAAACTATGCGATACCTGCTTGATCGTCCTTCAATGCAGGTCAGACACAAGCTCGATCACTGGAAAGGCCCGGTATGATTCTGTCCCGTTCTCGAGATGTCTTAGCAGTATTGGCCTTGACATTATTCGAATAATTGCATTGTAAACCACTCTCAACAAGCAGAGATCAGGACAAGGGCCCTCACCAGTGTCATTCAAAGTAATACAAATTAAATCAACTGACAAACTTGCTATTTGAGTATAGGCTTTCTAAGAATGCTGACCTACAGAAAACATGTGGAGAATATTGTTCTCAAATGCGAAAGGAGGATGTCTGCCATGAGAGCAATGGCAGCTAAAATCATTGATCATCTCTACCGACTGTATCACACAGTTCTATTCAGTGTTATTGAATAAACCTCACAACAGTGTCCAAGAGCAGTCTTCTCAAATTAAAAAGAATTCAAAATGAAGCAAAGAGACTGATCTTGGGAACTACAAAGGACACACCAATTGAAACTATGCGATATACCTGCTTGATCGTCCTTCAATGCAGGTCAGACACAAGCTAGAACAAATGAGGACATATTATAGAGCACCTGAACACCCTAAAACCCACCATACGTGGCAGTCAAGAAGACACAAGGCACTCGTCTAGGACGTAGAAGATTATGGATATGAGACAGGCAGCAGGAGACAATATACAGCTTGTGTGGCAGATATCAGAACTCGAAGAAGCAAAAGAACATTAAATATCCAGACGTTTCAAACACCTCTACCAAACTGTGATTGCCCAGAGCAGGAAGACACTGTTAAGAATGGCCAGAAGACAAAACCAACGCAGAAATTTAGATGCAGCTGGAAAACATCGGCTTCAAAGAAGATACCGTTATCTATACTGACGGTTCCATCACAAAAGGTAAGTCAGAGTGGGGATATACAGAGACTCACAATGGCCGCTCTATCCAGAAAGACAATGGCGTAAACATTTTAATAAGTTAAAGTCTAACAATGGAGTAGGCACTCCTCTGGCTCCCATGCACAGATCAGCTCAGAACTGACAAGCCATGATACTGACTGAATTTATGGACCTGCTTAAAAAAAAATGAAAAGCCGAATGTGAAGCTTTGCATAGAGTAATGTACAACCTTCCAGTCGAAACATTCGTATTGATGCACTGCCCAGGACATGCAGGCGTCAAAGAAAATGAGAGAGCAGACTCGCTGGCAGGCAAGGATTAGAACTGGACTGATTTTGACCTTTCCAGAACTGAAGACTATCTAGTCCAAGAGAATATTTCAAGATGAAAAAAGAAACGACATTTGAGACACAATGTTTTTTTCTTTTTCTGACAGCACAGAAAATAGAATTCTGTCTATTTTTTTAAAAAAAGGTCTACAGTTTCGCTCTACGTAAAATGTTCCTAGTCTTGTTTCACTCCTTGTCATATCCACGAAAAATTCGTTGTTGTGTCCACGTATTACCAGTGTCCATTTTCTCACGGCAAAAAGTCAACCAGGGGCCAGACCCCAGCAAGCTACAGGAACGGTGACGACTATACGCAGTGGTCTTTGGGGCTCGTCGCTGAGAGAGTCACGCCACGAGCTATGGCAGAAGATACCACTCTCCTTCTTAGGTGGCGTCAGGAAATGCCGCGAAATGAAAGAGGTCTGCGAAGACAAGCAGCCTAGCTGTAGGAATGCTGACTTTTACCCTTTTTTTTGGTTGTGGGAGGGGGAGGGATAGAGGGGGGCTAGCATTGGAAATCTTTTCTGAACCTTTGAACGTCCGATAAATGTTGACATTTTTGACGAATCTTGACAGGAAAGGGAAAAAATAAAACACATAAAAAATGGGATTTTTTGGGCTGTTCATATTTCTTTTGCCGTCCCATCATCGTTCCACCGCAGTGGCACTGTACTCACGCCTCTTATTCCTTCCCTCTCCTCTCTCCCTCCCTCGACTTCCCTCATCCAGGGCCACAGCCCGTCCCGATGCACCACAGCTGTGGCACCAAGAATCCATAGGGAGATGTACATGTCAAATCCTCATGAGGCACCCTCCAGAGGAGACACTGCACTGCTGACAAGTCACTTCGGTGGTGTTCAGTGGTGCCTGTTCTGATCCAACCCACCGCCTACAAAGCCCCTTAGACGACAATGCTTGCTCAGCTCTCCTTCCAGACGACGCCACCACGTCCATCCAGCGACGGTCTCCATGAATTTGCCAATACTGGCGGCCATGACAGGTTCAAACGAAGGCGATAGAGTTGGACAGGCAATCGAGCCTGAGGTCACCATTAGAAAAGAGCATGAAAGGCCCCAAAATATGAGACTTCTGTTAAAATGCTGATCAATGAGGAAGAGGATGATGAAGATGATGCACGAATTTCCATTCTGGTCTCAGACTGCATGCTATTGCTGTTTTTTTTCTGTGCTTACCTTCATAACATATCCCGGATATCAACCAGGCCCAAGAGATGTAAATACCTGCAGCATTGGTCAGGAAATTAAGGCAACCCTCTTAGAGACACGTCATTAAGTATATGAAACACAATGTTTTCTCAGGTTTTCACAGTTGAGCTCACAGCTCACGATTGGGGCAGCATAAATCCCACAAATAAATGTCTCTGATGGGAATCGAACTAACGACCTCCCTGCGGGTGTCTGCCACAGTAACCACTTCGCCACGGCGACCCTTAGTAGTATATTTTCTTTTTACCTGACCCATTGGCATGTTGGGCGAAGGCACACTGCAAATGATGCGGATCTGACCACCTTGGGATCCATACATAGTTTGCAGCTCGTTTGCTGTGTGCAATCGAGAGGCGTGTGCCCAACAATAATTGTGACTGAGTTGCTTGTGCAAAGAGCGTGATGAATTGATCTGTTTAAAGAAAGACATAACACAAATCTGCATTAGCCAATGCACACACACACACACACACACACACACACACACACACACACACACACACACACACACACATACAGAGACTAGAAACGCAAACAGACAGACAGACAGACAGACGGACAGACAGACAGACAGACAGACAGACAGACACACACACACACACACACATATACATCTCTCTCTCTCTCTATCTATCTATCTATCTATCTATCTATCTATATATATATATATATATATATATATATATATATATATATAGATATATATATATATACATAAATCTAGAGATGATCTATAGATTTTAAATCTAAGATGATCTGATTTTCAGAAAATAGCTCATGGGCAACAGTTTTTATGATTTAGTGTTTATAGAACAAAAAACCAACTATTTCTACATGGCACTTTCCGACGACCTTGAAATCTCTCTTGCTTAAATCTAGTTGAAAAGTGAGACGACTGCAGGCGGAAATCTAAACAAACCTTAAATAAATGTTAGCGCAGGTGAGACACCTGAAGAAGACCTAAGAGGTCGAAACGCGTTGTGTTTTGTCTTGTGACTCGTTTGTGCACGTTTCTCTGGGCGGTTCGCTAACATTTATTGAAGATTTCTCTTGCTTAAGCATAGGCTTATGAGGGAACACTAATTCTTAAGAGTGACCCATTTAGTTCATCAAAATGAAACTGAAAAGTAGAACCCAGATGTAAAACCCAGAGAGAGAGAGAGAGAGAGAGAGAGAGAGAGAGGGTGCGAGTGGGCAGCGAGATGTATATTCAGTGGGTACTAAGCTTGCTATTTTGGCACTTAATTGATGGATGACTGATATCCTAGCATGTGGTCAGCCAGGCTATCGGCTGAACACAATAATTTTTGGATGTGTGTCGTTTAGTTGTTCTTTGTGCACAGATCCCTGGCTTTAGAGAAGTATTGAACAGCATGAGATTGTGCTTTGTTTGGGGGAAAAAAAACAACAACAAAAACTTACCTCCAACATTTGACTTAGGCTGGTTCAATGGTGGTTGATATTTACCAGTGATTTGCTCTCTTTCCCGATCTACCAAGTAAAGATGTTAGCTTTATTAGCTGGCAACGTCCTCAATGTCCTTAATATTTCTCAAAATCAATGTCATTTATTTCAACCAGCATTAGAAAATGTACCAAAATATTTGAGGTCTTAGATCATAAAGTGTAAACCACATTGAATCAAGTAATGTTGCATCGCTGTATTGCTTTCTGTTGTCTCTTTCAATCATAGATCCTAGACTTTTGGAAAATTCGAACATGAACACCTTTACGATCAGGGCTATGTGTCCAGGTATCGACTACTTCCTGAAACAAAACACAATAAATATCACTGTACTGCAGGCAAACGTTTCAAACTGTAGGAGCGTGCCCAGGTTTACACAACATTCAGGGGTAACGTACGGCATGTGTGAAGATTTCACCACTTACTGTAAGCTGCACGTGGAGCTATCACAGGGGTTGTATATCACGTTTCACCTCCAACGCCTCGCATTCTGGTGTGACGGCAACCCATGGGAAACAAAGGTACGGTATTGGATAGTGAAGTGCAGCTATCATACTCTAGACGAATTGTTTTTCCAGTTGTCTGAGAAGAATGTGTATGTGATTCATCTTAACAATCCTGTCATTAAAATGAGTTTTGATAAAGTTAGAAGGGCCAGTTTTATTGTCCAATACACATCAAAATATTCTGGGTACGTAGTACGACCGTACCTGTCTCGGAATGCAATTTTTAGTAGTGAACTGAAGGCTGCTCATGGACTCGCTGTTATGATTAGTGTTCAGCGATCATATCTACTTCAAGGTCTTTCCAAGCCTAAAAGGCCGCTAGCTCTGAAGTACCAAATATCAAACACCACTCAATCAGTTCTTCAATATATACACGTTGAATATTTCACACCAGCTAGCATATTTCTGACGTCCTGCCTTCAAATTAAGCACGATATAGTTCAAAGAAGTCTGTTTGTATTATATTTTTCCATACATTTTGAGACTAATCAACCACACAAACTTTCAAGTGGGTTGTTCAACTGTTCTGTGACACACTACTCTGAGTTCCTGGATCACCTGCACTGTAACCTGAAGTCAGAGTGTGAAGATGACCAGGATGAGACAGAGCATTGTCCTTTCAGCAGCCATGACTGCAGAGGTTTGGTGGCATCACATAACAAATGTTTTAAGTTAATCACATTGAAGACTAAGGTGGTGTCTGCTGTAACTGGTTCCTATCACTGCAGAAGTATTGGTGGAAAACTGGCTTCAATAAAAACAAGAGAAGAACAAGAAGACGCCTTGAAGATTTTTAGAAACTTTGAAACATTTGCCTCGTGTTTTGGTTATTCAGGGGGTTGGTACAATGTGCACTTCATGTATAGCAAGATCTCCAAATGGTCTGACAACACGTTTATCTATAGCATTAGCCCATTCAGTTTTCCATATCTCTCTACAAGACAGGCTGTAACAGTAACTATTTGGCCAATGGATCTTTGGAGATTTTCTACAATAACACGTACAGCATTTGGTGTATTACTATGTGAAATGGTTCCATCATCATTCAAAAAGATTTTGTACCAACGCATAATTGTTTACTTTCATTCGTCAAGATCACGTTTAGATAAAACAAAACAGGTTTTATTTGTTGATCCAAATAAACAACTGTCACACACATTATTGCTTCCTCATCTAAAAACAAAGTGTTGTAAAATAATGAAGTCACAAATAAACATGTTTACAAACGGGAGTCACTGGCAGAATGATCTTAAACGGGCGACCATTGCAGACACAAATTTGATGTTCACATGTGATGACGACATTTCAACAATCAGTTACACTTTTGTGTGTGACTTTGAACAGGACTGTCCAGATCATAGTGATGAGTCATTCTGTCATCATTCTTCGTGTAAAGGTTTTCTCTGCTCTAATGCTCAATGCATTTTAAAAAGCCAGCGCTATAATGAGTATTCAGACTGTCTGGATGATTCTGATGAAGTCAGGTGGAAGTTGCATTACCCCAGCAGCGAGTTACTAGCAACGTTTAAAAGCGGGAAGATTTCACATCAACTTGGATGGTTCCGGTTCGTTTACTCAGCAGTTGATGAAGACTGATGATTCATGTCCTCACACTCATTACAGTTGCACCACTAAATGGCTGTACTGTCTTCCTGTCTACACTCGATGCAAACGGATATCATGACTGCGTTTATGGTGAAGATGAACAAAACTGTGAGAGAGTGGCTTGTCCTTATTACTACCGATGTAGAGAATCCAAAGTCTGTGTGCATGGGGATCATCTGTGTGATGGCTGGGGTCAGTGTCCAAAGCGGGATGATGAACTGATGTGCGATAGTACCTGCCCCAAAGGGTGTCTGTGTCAAGGTCATTCTGTCTGGTGCAACAGTCCCTTTCCCTTGGACTTTTTCCCTCGAGTACGCTTCATAGATGCCACAGGGTCAGGAATGATCCTGACAGATTTTGCAAAGAAGGAGTATCTCATATTTTTGAATCTGACTAATTGTTTCCTAAATAACATGTCAAGTGTGGAACTCAGAAATTTGCAGTTCCTGGATCTTAGAAGCAATTATTTAGGTTTTCTGAACATAGATCTTTTTGTTCAACTGCTAAATTTAAGAACTGTATCTTTAGCAAACAATCCTGTTTGGAAAATGACAAATCAGCAGTTGAAAACACATTCACTATACATTGAAAAGAATGGACATCTCAAGGACGTATATTAATATGGTTAATGACAAAGTGTATTTACATTTGCCCTTTTTGAACTACCTGAATGTGTCTTCATGTGGTATTGAAACCATTGGAGATAAAGGCTTTAGGAATATGCCAAGACTGACTGTATTAGATTTGAGATGGAATCAACATTTCAATATCCTTTCAATTTGTTTTCAAGATTGAATCACTTAAAAGTTATATTCTCTTCAAATTATAGGTTATGCTGTGACAGTATTCTTCCAAACCATACACATCAAATAAAGTGTTTATCAGTCTCCACAGTGCTCCATTCATGCACAAGACTGATTCCCTCTCAACTGCATTCAGTTTTCTTCTGGGTGACGAGTGTAATGGCTGTTACAGGAAATGTATTTTGCTTTGTGATTTCAGTGAGAGTTGAGCAACTATTTGGAAGTAAGTTCTTATCAATTCTTGCTCATCTGCATTTCGCTGATATATGCATGGGAAGTAATGTAGGTATTGCTATAATAGCGAACGAAGTGTTTGATGAACGGTATATTCAGTTTGAAAGAACATGGACCAGAAGTGTGACTTGTAAGATGAGTGGTTTTCTTTCTTTCTGTCCAACGAAGTGTCAATTTTGATCATCCTGTGCATCACTGTGGATCACATCCTGTTCCTGTGTGTCCCCCCAAATACTCTTGGATATCCTGTAAGGGCTCAAAAAATGCGACATGTACTGCGATTTGGTTCGCTGGAATATCTTTGTCAGTGGTGCCGTTTCTTCCCAGTCGTTCAAAACCTGGACATCTCTGGTCAGTCTGGTCTGTGTCGTTTGGCATTATTTCAGGACTACCAGTGTAATCAGAAATTCAGATGGTTCAACGTTACTGTAGCATTCAATTTTATCGTGAGCGATAATTGCAGGAGGTCAAGTCGTCATCTTTAAACTTTCACCAACATACAGAATTACATTAGACCCAGCTGACAGGTCAGTTTACAGTGCAGTCCATCTGATGAGAAAAGTGGCTGTCATGGAAGTCGTTTGTTGGTTTCTATTTGGTCTGGTGACCATGATGATCGCTGGAGGTGTGCCTGGGCTAGACAAGTTCACGGCACTCTGATAGTGTTCATGTTACCTTTCAACTCAGGCCTCAACCCTCTGTTATACATGTGGACTGTGGTGGAACAGCGACGAGGACAAGCCCAAGAAGAAAAACTATTGGCGAAATTAAAAGGGAGAATTGGTGTTCCTAATAAAGAAGTCCTTGAAAAATAAAAAAAAAAATATATGAATCAAGAAGAGAAAAGAAAAAAAAAACATATAAAAGCAAACAACGTGCATGGTTTAGCAACTGTTGTAATACTAATAACATAGACATAGATGGATCAGTTGGGTGAAAATCTTTTGTGATACCAACCACAAAAGTAGGAAGGAAATTAATTTTTATTTTGAGATGAGAGACAGTGGAGCACGCTGTCCCTATAGAGAGACACCCATGAAGAAACGAGAACTCACAAAATTTCATTAGTCGCACGTACATTAATGCACTTTCATATACCTGGTGTAATGAATGATTAATACACCAACAAATAGTAACTTTCTATGTAGTTTACCATGAAAGACATGATGAACCTCCCAATCTTCGTTTGAATCCTACAACCAACCAGTCACTTACCAACATAATGCCACAACAAATGAGAAAACCAGCAAAGCATGCGTGTCTGAAATCGCTGATAAGCACAATGACACAACGAATGGAAACCCAGCAAAACAATGTATTTTCCTATCTCCAATAACGAAAATAAATTGATACATAAATGAATGAATAAATGTATAAATAAATGCATGAATAAAAATAAATTTATAAATACAGAAAGAAAGAAATAGATAAACAAATATATAAATGATAAGTAAATACATAAATGCATTACTTACGAACTGACGAACTAACGATTCAATGAAATAACAACTAGCCAACCAGCTAACCACCAACTAACCACCACCGAGCAAGCAACCAACCGACCAACCAACCAACCAATCAACCAACAAGCAAACAAATTCAGTAACTAAGGCAAAGTTTGGGAGATGGAAATGCCTTCATAAATCCCCGTAATACTATATTTCTTTCCCAGCTCTCAGCATATGTATGCAGCAACTCATAGGAATGTATGTGTCTTGATTGTGATCATTCTCGTTCAACGATTTGGAGTACTATTTCAAACGAATGCAACTATGTGACATGAACTATATTTATAGCCAGTCTTCATTGTAAGCAGCAGTTCAGACGAATGCATGTATGTGTCTTGAACTGTATTCATTGTCAGTCAGTAATTGTGAGTAGTGGTTCATACAAATGCAAGTCTGTATCTTGAACTGTGTTCAGTGTGAGAGTGTCCACGATGGTAAGCGGCAATTCATAGAAAAGTAATAAGTACGTGTCTTCAAGGGTTTTTATTGCCTTTCAGTCACTTTCAGCATCATGCATAAAAATATCTCTCTCAACGATGTTTCTTTGTCAGTCACTGACTGTATCAATTCATAGGACTGTAAGAATATGCCTTGAGCTATGTTCCCTATTCATCACTGATTGTGAATATCAACGCATGGGAATGTAAATTACGTCTTGACGTCTATTCATTGTCAGTCAGTGGCTCTGAACAGCGTGCTTAAGAATGTGCACTGAATAATGTTCATTGTCAGTTCAATGAATATGAGCAGCAATTCACAGGAATGCATAAGTGTGTGTCTTCAGCCACATTCATTGACTTTTGTCCTGGCGTACACCCAACAAGTGCCAAGAAAAGTACAGTTGAGTGTCCCTTCACTTGCACAATATCCTATTGGCTTGTCTTCTCAAGATCGGAGAGTTGAGGCGCTCCTACTTTGTACCCCACTGACTAACTCGTATAAAAACAACTGTAGGTATCAGAATCTTCCTGCACAAAGTAACCGTGGAAGTTGTCAAGACAACGGTAAACAGAAAATTGATATGAGAGAAGGCAAAGACGAACAAAACAAACAAACAAACAAACGAACGATGGGACAGACAGACAGTCAAACAAACAAATTAATCAAGATGGGTTCATTGACAGTGCATCTAGGTAAAAAAGCAGTCAGTAACAGTGGGCTGATAACTAATGTCATCTCTCTCTCTGTCTCTGTGTCTGTCTGCCCCTCTGTTAGTCTCTCTCTCTCTCTCTCTCTCTCTCTCTCTCTCTCTCTCTCTCTCTCCCCCCATTCATTCGACCGATCACATTTGATCAGAAGCCTGAAAATATCATGAGGTAATGTCTGGCATCATTTAAACATATATCTGTGATGAGATGGATATGAGTGGTAGGTGGGTCCTCTAGGGGAAGGACTTAGAATAATTTCTCAATGAGAATTATCTTAACATTTCACCTACACCCTTCTCTTACTAGTGGTGGAAGGAGCAACATTCAGGTACTAGTCATCAAAGAAATTTTTATTTGTTCCGGGTATTGATAAAATACAAAGAAATGGCTCTGAGATAATTTTCCTTAGGCCTGTATTCTTAATTACAAGTACTTATAGCTCTGAGATACAGAATTGAAGAGAGAAGTTCAAACATTCAACATTCGATTGAACAACAGGGAACTGACACAAGTTAAGTGCACTTTCACATCAACTTTTATTACTTACACATAGATAAGAAATGGCATGTCACTTCCATAGACTGAGTTTTCAGTTCTCATTGGACTACCACAATGAGGGGCCCTACCTCACTCCTACTTTACTCGCTTGCACTCTGTGCAGCAAGCTTAAGTTGGCATACAGGGGTTCTGTCTAAATTACACTGGATGTATATGGTTATTATACATCCACCCTGCTTGCCAATACCCAGTATTGTAGCCAGAGTGGTACTCATAGACAGGTGCTCACTGTTTCATCATAAAGTGAGGGTAAGGGTCTGATGAGTTCGAGTCCAGGTGGTAAGCAAACTTAGCTTTGCTTCAGAGAGAATAGTTGTGATCTCTCCTGTGGCTGGACTGCCCCACTGGTGTAGATTGGTTGTCTGGTGTCGCCCTGGTTTCTGGCGAAGTCCCAACTTCTGGTTCAACCACAATGTGTAGCGTGACCAGGATCCCAGTTCTGCGATAAAGAGAACTTGATCTGTAGATGAGAATCTGGTGGCTGGTCTGTCGAGTGCACACATTTACCCTTTTCCTCTTTTTCAGAGGGGGTGTGAGACTCAGCCAGCAAACTTTTCTCTATGGTAGAGTTTCAGCTATAACTATTAACCTCCACTTTTGTTTAAAGGCTAAGTTAAGCTTACAAAAGGGTAGGAGACAGTAATACAATGTTACAGTTTTAGTAAAACAACTCTTCCTGTTTCATATGAATTAAATCACACTGACTTGGGCTATGCTTAGTCCAAGTACATATGTGGTGTAGACTTAAAGTCATACACTACAAATCATTCCAATAATCACCAGTATTTATAAATCAGAGTAGCAGTTTTTACCTAGCACAGGCATACTGTTTCCCTGATCAAAATTAATCATTTAATTATTATCTTAACAGACTGAGTTGCATACTGACAAAAGTCAGGGTGCACACAAAGAATAGTGGTCAGATTGTTAACAAAGAATCATAACCACTGGGAGAGAGCTTTTGCCCTATGAGGGCAAGCAAACTACTACACAGAATAATCATTCATCAGTTTGATAAATGTTGCTAAGCATTGGTACAAAGTTACAATGTTAACACACACAGCATACATAAAATCAATAGTTAGATTCAAAAATGTAAAACAGAGTTCCAACTCACTTTTCCTGGGAATGAACAGTGAATGACTTGAGATCAAAAAGTTACCAAGAGTTACTAGGCCTTCTCTGTCCCTTTGTCTTCCTCTGCTCTTGACTACAGGCAGTCCTGAGGGGTCAGTGAAGTTGAGCCTGTGTGTGTCTGGTATATGAATTTCTCACTTGCCGAAACAAAATTTCGACAAACGTGTCATTCACCCATCAGGGGTGAGAGGGGGAGGGATTTAGTCTTGTCACCAATCGCCTCGGAAATTGTTTGAACCTAGTCGGCACGAGATAATTTATGCATCCGTGTAGGTGTCCGTGAGCACCAGTTAATTTATGCGTCCGCATAGGTGTTCGCGAGCACGGGGATCGTGGGGGTTGATTGCGTTTGTGTCAATTACAGCCGCACGTGGCTCAGGTGGAGGGGGGGGGGGGGGGGGGGGGGGTTGGTGGTGGTGGTGGTGGAGAGCGTGGCAACCTGCCTTTGTGTCGTGGGGGTAGAGGGGGGGGGGGGGGGGAGACGGGCTATTGTTAGAACGCACATCCCATGCTGCGTAGAATTGCACAGCATGGGGAGGGGGTTGTGAGGGGGGAAGGGATAAGGCCGCTAAGAACGAAAGGCGTCACGCATTTACCGTGACGCAATTTTCCTTGTAGCAGATAGTCGAACCCTGCGACGCACACCGTTCTAAGAGGGGGAAGGAGGAAAGCGGGGGGGGGGGGGGGGGGGTTGAGAGGGGGGAGAGTGGGCATAGATTTGAAATCTATTCTTTGGTTTGGTGTTTTAGTGGGACTGATCGGATGGTGTTGTCAAGCATCACGTCACATAGGCCCCCCGAAAAAGGATTCTCTCGAGAGAAGCTCCTGCTTGACAATCCATTCCGATCGTGTTCCATTATGCTTTTGGCGCTAGCTCTGGAGTCACCAAGACACTGATGGAGCCTCGGAATACATTATTGGTCGTCCTGTTGGCCTGTGTCTGGATTGTCAGGCTGGCCTGGGGACAAATCAGACCCTTGGCTAGATGACCAGTGTTGGCACAGGGGGCAGGAAACGACATATTTCTTTATGTCCTCTGCCATCCCTGGCCAATAGTACTATTTCATCACCCATTGCACTGTCTGCCCTACATTGATATGTCCTGGCGAACAGAGTGTATGCCCCACTTCCATCACTCGGGTCCGGTGTGGCGCCGGGACCACAAGTTGTGAATGATCTTTATTTAGCCTACGGTACAGAAGACCATTCCACCTAAAGAATTCACCCTTGTGAGTGGGGTGACAGGTGTGGCGCTGCCTCTTGAAGCATGCAGCTAATGTTGGGTCAGCTCACTGAGCTGCTTTCATCTCCTTTTTAGGAGGTTTGAATTGCTTTGGGATCTTCACCTGCAGTGTGGATACAATGACAGGTTCAGACGGGTTCCCAAGCATGACATAATGGCCTCCAAGTAGGAGATCATGGATTGGATTGTCCATGATGGCTGCCTTGATCTGTCCCTTGATGTACCTACTGTCAACCATAATTGTGGTGGCAGGTAAGGTAACAGGTGGCAAAGTCAGGTCAGCCCCTTGTAAAGGCACTGTCTCCTCGGTGATAGCAGCTGGCTCCACAAGGGAAGCTCTTACGACTGCATCATATGACAATCCTGTGTCATGCAAACATGTGGCAGGTTTGTTATTTACTAACACCTGCTCACTGATGGTGGTGTAGTGATGTTATGTACCATAGATGGTGTCACCACTTTTGGGTGTAGACACTACCTGGTATGCAGCAATTGTTTGGAGTCTTGGTCCAAAGAATTTTCTACACTCTGCAATGTTGTAAGATGTCATTTTACAGTGCGTGCCATAACGCTTCTGTGCACTGTTTTGACTCACAGGGACTGAGTTACCACTGTGTGGTTTACCAGTTTGTGGTTTCTCACTGTGTGGTGGTTTCCCACTTGGGGGTGGGTTTTGGTTTTTAGATTGCTGTGACGGTGGGGGGTTCGAATCCTGGTTTGGCTTGTCACGCATCTCTTTGTGTGCATTTGCTTTGTCATGGGTGGTGGTGTATCTGTCAGCTAGCTTGATCAGGTCAGCTAGTGAAGCAGCACCTTGTTATGCTGTGAAAGTTTGCAGGTCAGTGGACATTGTGTCACGCAGCTGCTCGCAGAGGATGAGCTCAGTCAGACCATCAAAAGTCGGTGCTTGGTTTGACAGTGTCAACCATTTTTGGAGATAAGTTGTTAACCTATCTGCTAACTGGCCATAGGTTTCTCCCCTGCTACGACGCGAGTTTCGAAATTTCTTTCGGTAGGCTTCAGCTGTCAGTTCATAACGGTGAGTAGGGCTTGTTTGAGCGCATCATAATCAGTTACTTTGTTTGGAGGTAACTTGGTATATACATCATAAGCAACACCTCTAAGACCTTGTGCTAATTTGATGTTATGCTTTTCTGGGTCTAGGCCGAATTCATTTGCCAATCTTTCAAACCGGTCTAAGTATGCGTCAATACTTTCCATGTTCTAATTAAAAGGGTCCAAAGAAAATGACATTGCCGGAATTTGGATGGGAGGCGGTGAATTTTGACTGGACGTGTCTGAGGAGCTATCATTCTCTGCTGATTTCTCAATCTTTCTGAGCTCAAGTTCATGTTCTCTGGCCTTATCGCGCTCGGCAGCTTCTAGTTCTCTTAATTTGTCATGCTCAGCAGCTTCTAGTTCCCATAATCTGGTTCGCTCTTCAGCTTCATGGGCTTCTTTTGCAGCTTCATGCTGCCTAACCTTTTCGCGCTCTTCGGCATCTAATTCCAGCTGTTTTAATTTCCTAGTCTCTTCTATGGCCTTGACAGATTCCTTTTCATACTGGGTAGTCACAAATGAGACTAAATCTTGACCAGAGAGGCCTAGGGATTCTCCCCACTCCTTGATCTACCCGTCTAAGTTTCACTGATTCAGCCATGATAATGAACTGTTATACAATTCTTAGCAATCAAATATCCACTAAGTACAACAAAAGCAAATAATCACACAATGAAAATATCAAAATGAATTGATTATAACTTCAACCACACACACTCTTATTGTTTGCTATGTAAGATAACCATTCACACAACAAACATAAAAGATTTCCCTCCTGGACTCAACTCAATCAGCCTATTTGCTCTGAATTTTGCTCTTTGTCCAAAATTGTTGGACTAGCCAAAGGAAATAAAATTTTGAGTGAATTGTGTTTAACAATCCAAATTGTATTTTACAATCCCGGATGAGCCCCCACTTCGATGTGACGAGATGGATATGAGTGGTAGGTGGGTCCTGTAGGGGAAGGACTTAGAATAATTTCTCAATGAGAATTATCTCAACATTTCACCTACACCCCCTCTCTTACTAGTGGTGGAAGGAGCAACATTCCGGTACTAGTCATCAAAGAAATTTTTATTTGTTCTGGGTATTGATAAAATACGGAAGAATGGCTCTGAGATAATTTTCCTTAGGCCTGTACTCTTAATTACAAGTACTTATAGCTCTGAGATACAGAATTGAAGAGAGAAGTTCAAACATTCAACATTCAATTGAACAACAGGGGAACTGACACAAGTAAGTGCACTTTCACACATCAACTTTTATTACTTACACATAGATAAGAAATGGCATGTCACTTCCATAGACTGAGTTTCAGTTCTCATTGGACTACCACAATGAGGGGCCCTTCCTCACTCCTACTTTACTCGCTTGCACTCTGTGCAGCAAGCTTAAGTTGGCATACAGGGGGTTCTGTCTAAGTTACACTGAATGTGTATGGTTATTATACATCCACCCTGCTTGCTAATACCCAGTATTGTAGCCAGGATGGTACTCATAGACAGGTTGCTCACTGTTTCATCATAAAGTGAGGGTAAGGGTCTGATGAGTTCGAGTACAGGTGGTAAGCAAACTTAGCTTTGCTTCAGAGAGAATAGTTGATCTCTCCTGTGGCTGGTGACTGCCCCACTGGTGTAGATTGGTTGTCTGGTGTCGCCCTGGTTTCTGGCAAAGTCCCAGCTTCTGGTTCAACCACAATGTGTAGCGTGACCAGGATCCCAGTTCTGCGATAAAGAGAACTTGATCTGTAGATGAGAATCTGGTGGCTGGTCTGTTGAGTGCACACATTTACCCTTTTCCTCTTTCTTTCAGAAGGGGTGTGAGACTCAGCCAGCAAAAACTTTTCTCTATGGTAGAGTTTCAGCTATAAACTATTAACCTCCACTTTTTTGTTTAAAGGCTAAGTTAAGCTTACAAAAGGTAGGAGACAGTAATACAATGTTACAGTTTTAGTAAAACAACTCTTCCTTGTTTCATATGAATTAAATCACACTGACTTGGGCTATGCTTAGTCAAGTACACATGTAGTGTAGACTTAAAGTCATACACTACAAATCATTCCAATAATCACCAGTATTTATAAATCAATGTAGCAGTTTTTTACCTAGCACAGGCATACTGTTTTCCTGATCAAAATTAATCATTTATTATTATTATCTTAACAGACTGAGTTGCATACTGACAAAAGTCAGGGTGCACACAAAGAATAGTGGTCAGATTGTTAACAAAGAATCATAACCACTGGGAGAGAGCTTTTGCCCTATGAGGGCAAGCAAACTACTACACAGAATAATCATTCATCAGTTTGATAAATGTTGCTAAGCATTGGTACAAAGTTACAATGTTAACACACACAGCATACATAAAATCAATAGTTAGATTCAAAAATGTAAAACAGAGTTCCAACTCACTTTTCCTGGGAATGAACAGTGAATGACTTGAGATCAAAGAGTTACCAAGAGTTTTACTAGGCCTCTCTGTCCCTTTGTCTTCCTCTGCTCTTGACTACAGGCAGTCCTGAGGGGTCAGTGAAGTTGAGCCTGTGTGTGTCTGGTATATGAATTTCTCACTTGCCGAAACAAAATTTCGACAAACGTGTCATTCACCCATCAGGGGTGAGAGGGGGAGGGATTTAGTCTTGTCACCAATCACCTCGGAAATTGTTTGAACCTAGTCAGCACGGGATAATTTATTTTTTATGAGGGAGGGTTGAGAGGGGGGATGGGATAAGGCTGCTAAGAACGAAAGGCGTCATGCATTTACCGTGACGCAATTTTCCTTGTAGCAGATAGTCAAAGCCCTGCAACGCACACCATTCTAAGAGGGGGAAGGGGGAAAGGGGGGGGGGGGTGGGGGGGGGTTTGAGAGGGGAGAGTGGGCATAGATTTGAAATCTATTCTTTGGTTGGTGTTTTAGTGGGACTGATCGGATGGTGTTGTCAAGCATCACATCACAATATCCAGTCACACAGCAGGCTCACGTTTCCATGTGTGACCTATGAGAAGAGTGCCCATTCTCTGATGGATTCACAGTGCTTTATGTTTAAATGTTACCATGTTTTTGTATTATTTCTGTGGTATGATTAAAAAAAAAAACTGTAAAGACTTATGTCTCTGTCTGTCTGTCTGTCTGTCTGTCTCTCTCTCTCTCTCTCTCTCTCTCTCTCTCTCTGTCTCTGTGTCTCTGACGTTTCTTTGGTATACACAAACAGGTTGAATGCATGTACCGCACGCAAAGATGCTTATGCATTTGACTCATCGCAACAAGTATCAGAGCCGTTTGTTTTCAAGGAACTTTTATTCATGTAAACATTTGCCAGGGCCAAACCGTACTGATGAGTTTGTATCGAGACGAGCTTTTGACCAGCTTTCAGATAATGAACAACCCCATTCCTAGTGATTGATATTGTCGATGACTGCATCTTAACCTTTACTGGGTGACGTTTTTGACTACACAGACCCGATTGTGGGGGGTCGCCCAAGACCCACACATTTTGTAGAGGCTTTGTCGTCCTTATCCCTATTGCTTATCCCTATTCAGATCACGGGTCTTGTAAGACCCACACATGATAAAGAGCGGCTCTGAAGCCTATTCCTCACCCGATGGCGCGGGTCAGGTGTGACTGCTTTAAAGTGTATGGGTCCAGGGAGAACCGCTCCTAATTTCGCTGATAATTGATCGTGCCCATACACGAAATTTCTGTGACCATTGGCTATTAAGATCGTTGACAAACTCCTGAGATTTCATGAGTCTGATAGAGTCTACAACATCTTACAGGATTTTTTTGATCTTTCAACACCTCATTTGATCTTACAGTATCTTACTGGACCTAACAGGAGCGAGTTGGATCTTACCGGGTTGTACACCATATATAGGGTGTAATAGCATCTTATGGCATTTTCCAGACACTTCATTATGTTATGTCATCTTAAACATTTTACATCTTGCACCGTGGTACAAGATCTCACAGCATCTTAATGGATCTCACAGCAACATTGTTCGGATTACAGGATGTTGAAGCATCTTGCAGAATCTCATGACTTTTGCTTTTCATATGATATTAAGGCATCTTATCAGAAGTTTACAGGACATTACAGCATTTTGCAGGATTTAACCAGACGGTTTTCTACTGCAGGCTGGTCTCTGCCTAATCTTCTTGCTTCAGATCTGTTGTCAATCTCAACAGTCTATTTGTCCACAAGTGCATCGAATGGCTTAACTGATGATATAGTGTTTATTACTTAGGTATGGGAACCGTTCCATATATCCCCACTGCTACGCACAAATGAGTCTGTTCCCACTTGTAGGCGTTTACGTTACTTTGCCCACCAAGGATTCTAAGCCGTTAGTTTCCCTGCCTTTCATATTTAGTGCAGTTTGTTGCTTCTTTCTGAACATACCTGACCCCGTCCTTTGTTTGAAGAAAGTGACCCTTCTTTGCCTTCCTCTCATCACCCACCTCCTCCCATCTCCAATTTTTATCCAATTTTTTATCGCACACAGGAAAGACAAACGATGCTTTAAGGTTTTTTGGCAGCTACAGGTTATCTTGCTTGACATGTATACAAATCGGATAAACAATTTGGAACTTGTTTGTCATGAAAAAAAACAACCGAATCAGGTACATTTCCATATTTTCTCGTAGTTTTCTTTAGTAAAGAGTGACAAAATAAAGCCTCCTGATTTGCTATGCCCAAAAAGTCTTTCTGCGCCAATATTTGTTTTCTTTGAATATGTTTTATGTTGATATTATCTATTATGATGCTCTGCCTCTAGCAGATGCATAGCCAGATTTGTTTGACGTACTCACACTGCCTTTAAAGGCAATGTCTTTGTTATACTCAATCCACTGTGTTCACATTGATTATGTTAGTGTACATCTGCTGAACACAGATTCTTGGTGGCCTTAATATCTTCTTACACGTAAGAATGCATTAGCTGTTTTCATGAAAATAGTTTAACGCATGACAGTATCATTTACGGATTCCCAAGCATCAATTCAATGACAGTTTGATATGGGTCTCCTTAGATCTTTAGTTAGAAGGTCGGACAATGTGATGGGTCAGCACCAGACCATATCGTTTTCTCGTGTAAACACCATACCTACATTTTTAGGATGAACAATGTCTACATCTGCACATTCAGGAGGGAGACGCCTTGCAAGTGATCCTGTGTCGTGGTATATGTAAACTGACCGCAGTGGCGTGGGGCAGAATCTGAAGCTTTTCAAGCAGGATGACACCCAGCCAGTTGGCTGACATGTGGCAGAAGACAGCGTCACACAAACAAAACTAACACCTTTGCTTAGAGTCAGCAAACAGGAAACTGCTTCCAGACGAATTATTTTGATTAGCTATTCAACAGTACCACACCTATATACAGATTAAAAAAAACCCTGAAAAAGTGGCAGGAAAACGTCAGTCTCCAGTGACAGACTGCGGTCTGAAAACAAATGAGAAAATGGACTACTGCTGTGTGTCATTGCAATACTGTACTGATGATGAGTTCTTCAACAGCTGTCCTCACTAAACACCCTGTTCTGTCATATTGGTGCATCACTGTATTTCCTCACCGCCACCCGAAATATCCCACTTCCTTCTCCTTTCAATTCGGATTGCAAACAATAAGTATTAAATGATGAAGAGGAACTGACCTAGCCAAAGTTGCAGAACAAAAGGTGAGATGAACAGTGTCGTGGATCAGCTCAGCTGTGGTGACAGCTGGAAGCCTCTATAGGAGGAAGCTTTATGTAACAAAACTACAGTTCTAATGACTACCACTCCAAGTATTTTAGTCTGTCTCAGTGAGCCATAGTACGGTTAATTCTGTAAGCGTTTGTTCAGATTAACCTGGCCGTACATCACAGCTGACACTGTGGGGGCACATTTATATCTGATAATAAAAGGGGATGGTATAATGTGGTCTTTGGCGGTAATCATTCCGAGTGGCTGATTTTGTCATCAAACTGAACATCTGCCCTGGCAGAGCTGTCCAGTGCAAATGACCAGACTGTTTTTAACTTTAGGATTGATTTTCTCTCAGATATAGGAGCTCGGACTGAATGTGTACAGACTGTGATGATGGTTGGTGGTGTACAAAACGTTGGTTACGGAAACTGCATGCCACATGAATGAAACTGAAAGTTGTTTATGTTTTCTGTTTGACTGACGCCCTCTGGGATGAAGTCTGTCTACAAATTAAATTCAAAGTTAGGCTCAAAATTCCACCAGAATAACAGTCAATGCTGTGGAAGGTCCCTCAAGCAGTTTTGATTTGCCACAGTACAGTCTATATTGTAGCGGCATGTGAGTAAATAGGCCCTCGTGTTCTTTCTTGCTTGGTTTTGTATTTAAATACCGTCGACAGAGCGAGGAAAAAAACTAACAAATACATCTTGTATACAAAAATATGTACAGAATTCTTTAAGAATGAATTCATCACAAAAGAAGTCTGCTGACTGATACAAAGGGGGATACAAGGCAGGTGGTATGGTTTACACGGCAGCCAGCTGACTTTGCTCTACACAGCGCCAGCAGCCAGCTGACTTTGCTCTACACAGCGGCCAGCAGCCAGCTGACTTTGCTCTACACAGCGGCCAGCAGCCAGCTGACTTTGCTCTACACAGCGGCCAGCAGCCAGCTGACTTTGCTCTACACAGCGGCCAGCAGCCAGCTGACTGAACCAACACAGCAGCAAGCCATGTAAACTATACCGCTGCTTCTAGTAAAACAGTTTTCAATCAGGAAACTGAGTTTGTCTTTGCTTGCGCAAAATCTATGCTAACCAGACACTTTGCCAAGGAAAACATGTCTCTAAACAAAGTCACCAGTTTTTGGTCACACATTTCCACATCGCTGGTGGTACTTTTACTGACTAGTGACCTCCTTACTGATACAAAGGAACGAGGGTTCAGATATCTCATCCCTGATTTTACGTGGAAATACAAGAGCGTACATGCCAGCATGTTACGTAGGATAGAGTCAAGCTGCGGGAAAAAAATAGGGCTGTAAGTCGTCTTTGAAAGTTTTGTTTTAATCCATTATGCAACAGCCACAGTCAGGGCTTTTACCTCCTTTAGTAACAGGCATAGGGAGTGGGTCAAATGTGCTGGGGGATGCAGGGACAAATCAGAATCCACTTTCCCTCTGGCATCCTTCCAGTGTCCTCACTGTCCTTGAATGTAAACAGCCACATTTGGATTACCCAACCAAATCCTGGACCACCAATGAAGATTGCGCAGCAATTGATACAAGCGATTCAGTGGTCAGCTGACCTCACAAGCTAGGGATTCTCCCAAAGCTCCCATCCCTAACCCACCCCGCACCCCCACATCTCCATCCTCAAAAGAAGTCCCCAGGCCACTACTTTTAAACAAAGCTAGGAAAAAAATCACGAACAGGGAATTACCACACCGAGTCGTTTCCATCTTCCACTAAAACTAAATAGGTGTGTTATATGACACACCACAAGAACATATTCACACCGCAAGATCACACATGTCTTCTGATACAGTATGTACTGGCAGAGCAGATTTTTAACTACTCTAGAAAGAAATTGAAGAAATAACTACGTTTAAAAGGGGGATAAAGCATGAAAAATCAGACTGGAAGAACAAAACAGAAAAAAAAAAAAAAATCAAGGTGGCCCCTCAGAGGAGGATCCATCGACTGAGCTCACCGTGTCATGAATGTTTGTTCTGCTTGTCACTGGTACCCCTATCCACAGCTTCAGTTCAAACCATGTCACGTAGCTTCGTCGACCACATGGACCATATTAGCACCAAAGACAGACCTACACAAAGCCTTCAGCACATCTGTACCATTGCCGACTTGCATCAAAATTGATCAACATGACACAAAGACTATGGTATAATGATAGTTTCTCGAGCAATACTGGGTGATGTTTAGAAAATACAACAGCTGCTTGCTGAGTTATATTTTTGTCTGAGAATGTGGTTGAAACCTATACTTTTTCTTTATCTTTATAAATAAAAATGCAGTAAAATACAAAAGAGACTAACGCTAGCTGGTCTTTTCCACACTCGTTACCGTTGGCATTATTTATGAAGTAGAACGGTCATGACGTGAAAACAATGTTTGACAAGTTGTGTGCCTTGAACATGCTGCAAAAACACTGTTTTCAAGTTGTTACTTTATACTGTTCTAGAAAATAAATACAAATGGTCTGCATGCACACTTTAAGGCAACGATGAATATGATTTTTATGTGAAAATAAGTTTTCCTTGGTACCATACTAGCAATTTTCAACCAGCTATCAACGTTTCAAAAATGTGGAGAAGTAGCCTCTTAAAAACTTAAAATGCATTTGTAAAAAAAAAAAAACAAACAAACAGCCAAAACAAAACAAAACGAACCAACCTACCACCAACCAACCAACCAATCAGTCAATCAACCAACCAACCAACCAAATGAAACAAACAAACAAACAAACAAAAACAGTTGTTGATAATGTTCGTAACTGCTTGAAAACGAGTTGAAATATTCAATACAAGTTTCAGCTAATGTCATTCCGATTGACGAACATATGTGATTTCAATTTTACGTAACATTTTAAGCAAAACATCTTGAAACATTACACAGATATAAACAGTAAAGATGGATTTGAAACAATTTCCACCAATAATAATTGACACAATACCCTTTAGTAATCACGTTAGCATGTACCTTTTTGACTGAATAGGATAATTATTGCTTATTTTGGCTAAGCCACTCACACAACCTTTTCAGGGCAATAACCAAAGTGAAGAAGAAGTCTGAGAAATAAGCGGACAATAAGAACAATGTATACATATTCACACCTAATAACATGGTAGCTACACTTATGACGGTCGTATTTAAGGCTGGGGGAAACGCTAGCCTGTAACAAGATAACAACTTTTATATAACCTTCTTCGTGTTCAGTTGATTTGAATAGTCTAGCACATTTTGTGAAATCCCATTTGATTTGGGGGGTAATGATTGTTATATTTAACCATACCTTCAAGCCCCTAGGGAGTATATGCGCATGCGTATTTGACCACCCAGACACACAGGACACAAGACCACACTAAAAAATGTGCAATTCATTTATCAAACCAGCCCTTATGCATCAGAAACACATTCAAACAATTATATAATTCCCCTATCACCACCTGTTCTATGCTCAGTCATTTACACATCATCCACGACAGAGCATGTCAATGTACCCAATAACAATCTGTGACCACACAAAACACACACACACACACGCGCGCGCGCGCGCTCGCACGCACGCACGCACGCACGCACGCACGCACGCACACACACACACATAGTGGAGAGAGAGAGAGAGAGAGAGAGAGAGAGAGAGAGAGAGAGAGAGAGAGAGAGGGGTCCCCCATATCAATGAAGATCAAATTCAAATTGTTTACCCGAGAGACTAAAACTGTTTTAAAAGCTGTAACATTATCAGGACAACATGTCCATTTTTAGCTGGGAGTTAAATCAAGGTGGGTTTCCATCCACTTCAGCAGTTTTGATTCTTGTATTTTCTTCGTTTTTCTGCCAAGGTGTTGAATGTGTAAAGAAAGGGATTGATGGCAGCATTTAAAGGTAATATGAATATTGCCAAGGCCACATTCACTTCTCCAGGTATGGGGACACCAGACAATGCCAACATGCCAACATCCCACACAGTCCAATGGGAAACCAGCACATGAAACCTGTCAATGCAGTCGTGATCAGTCTTTGAGCTATGGTCATGTCTTTAGATGCTTTGGTGGCGTTGGTCTTCAACATGTTAATCTGTATAGACCAGTAGACGAATACCTGACCTGCAGATATAAGGAAAAACAGTACAAAATTTAGAACAATCATTACTCCAAAAGAATAATATTTTCCTATGAACTCTTGCCTCGTTACATACTTTCTAAGATATTCCATAAAAAAGAAGAACCGTTAAATGTGCGTCATAGCCATTAGCTGGAGGTGTGCCCGGGCTAGACAAGGTTCACGGCACTCTGGTAGTGTTCATGTTGCCTTTCACTCACCCTCAACCCTCTGTTATACATGTGGACTGGGTGGAACAGCATCGACGGAAAGCCCAAGAAGAAAAGTTAATGGCAAAATTAAAAGGGAGAACAGGTGTTCATATTAAAATGCCATCGCGTGAATATTTGCGCAAAAGCACATGAACGCAGAAGAAATAAGAAAATGAAGATGGACGGAAAGAAAAAACGTAGATGACATGGTTTGTTCACTGTTATGATACTGCTGGCAGAGACACAGATCGATCATTTGAGTTTTCTAGATATAGATATATTGTTAAACTAAGGCAAACAAATGCATTTCGAATCCTTTTGGCATAGCTAATCATGAACGATATACAGATAAAGTTACTTGTTATTGTGGTTATGATTATGGGAATGAAAAGGACTAAGTTCACTGCAACATCTTTCGATCGCAACAAAGAAAAAGGTAGGAAGATGCAACCAAAATATCCAAATTGTGATGAAACTAACTTGTGAGAGATAAACGATATGCAGAGGAGAGGTGGTGTGGGCGCCATCTGAATGTTACACAAATCAAATCATAAAGGAAACTTAACAGGAAAACATTTAGACTTTTATGATGAAATAATGAAATCAGAACACACACACACACACACACACACACACACACACACACACACACACATACACACAGGCGCGCGCACGCGCTCTAGCGGGTGCATACATACACATACGTGCGTGTGGGGGCGCGCGCGCAAGCACACACACACACACACACACACACACACACACACACACACACACACACACACACACACTCGCACACACACACACACATGATCGATGTTAGGGGTAACGATGATATACCGTTACAGAGTAAGTAGGTGTGTGACCCAAACATGCGACCCTCAATTGGCAATGTCGTCTCAAGGCGTTACCATGGGGGATAAAGCAAGGGTAAGGTCACGAAATAGATGCGACATTCGTAGCAAACAACGTGATCTTATTGTTATGATCATAACTTTGTTGAAAATGGCATTAGAAGCACAAGTGATATGATGAATGTTGTGTGATATTCAAAATAAAAATGACACAGTAGAAAAAAATTGGCGAAAAGAGAACAGGCAAATCAACCGGCAAAACAGAACAGACCAACCACATTAAACATTGCGTAACTGACATATAATTCATATCAAAGAATACTTGACAAACCTAAAGCAATGGCTTACCACGGAATAGACAAAACAATTAATTCTGTAAGTTTCGTATTTTCATACTGTCAATAATTACTCGACGAATTTTTTTTTATGTGACACTATCAACAAGTGAAATCCTGGTACACTTTTTATTTCTCTCATTAGTTTTTAGGTTACGAATTGTCGTTTAGGACGGCAACAATTAAAGAATCATCTTAAGAAACAAAAAACTCTACAGGATGGCGGGCAGGAAAAAGAAGAAAAATAAAGGCAGGACCGTCGCCCCATGCCAAGAGACAGGACAACCTGGAACTCTCCCAATCCGGACTCCGGCGAAGAACAAATACAGGCAGGACCGTCGCCGGCCCCACACCAGCGAAGATGGGACAACCCAGACCTCTACAAACTGGACCCCAACGAAGAGGACTCAGAAGGCAGAAATGCTCGCTGACAGCTCCCAATGGCGGAGACCGTGCTCTCGATCAACGAATGGCTCATGAGTGAACAGCGAATCGCCCACACACACCCTCTGCTAGAACCAGAACGGTAAACGGTTGTCGCACATGCTTTGAAATATACATACAAGTCTCACAAGTTCCGCATGCCATGACAGGCGACACGCCACGCTGAGTGGAGGTTGGGGGATGGAAGGGGAAGGCAAAAATTGCACGGACAGCTCACCTCACCTCTCCCCTGGTGAAACCACCGAGAGAAAGGGGGAGGGAGCAGGCCGTCCGTGACCCAGACCCAGACTGAATATTGTGAATGCATGCTGACTGGCATATTACATCATTATTGATGTATTTATAGTTATCCGGTACAGCTTCTATGTTGCCCAATACAGTCCCGGTGAAAATTGTACATGATCTCTAAAAACCAAAATATGTAAACCTCCATAAAACACACAGCATGCCTCCCTCCCTCCCTCTCTCTCCTCTCTCTCTCTCTCTCTCTCTCTCTCTCTCTCTCTCTCTCTCTCTCTCTCTCTCTTGCCGGTCAAGTACCTTTTTACCTTTATTCTTCAGAAAATAAAATTCGTGTTATCATTATGACTGTTATGTAGTTCATTTCAATTTCTACCATTTCTTCTCTCTTTATCTTTCCCTACGTTGCGTTATCGTTGAGCGGAAATGCCTTCTTGAAATAAAAAGTAGTGTTCGTAATAGGACATCAGACAATCTTTAAATACTAATATGAATATCCTGGCTTGTTCACCTCCTGACTGAGCAACACGAGAACAAATACGTTTGCTGTCAAAATCTGTTTTAAATTCCAGCTTAACCAAATATATCACCAACTTGTCTATATAACCACCTAGCAGCTAGCGAGGTAAGTCAGGTGATATCTTTCAGAGTCAGCATATATCATTGTGTTTGAGAAATGGAATGGAATGTCGAGAACGCATTTAAAAGCTAAAAGTATGTACTTTCCCTCTGGAGAATCTGTTGCATACGCAAGGATATGTTCGATTGCTGTATTGAAAAACTTCCAAACAAGGAATGATCTTTGTTTATATCTGTCTTTATGGGATCTATCTATCTATCTATCTATCTATCTATCTATCTATCTATCTATCTATCTATCTATCTATCTATTTAATTGCCTCTTTCTATACTTTTCAAACCATAAGCAGTTTAGACTCAACTTCGTTGAAAATATCATTACTAAGTAGTAAGCACCACAGACACATCAGCATTAGCGTATAACGAGATCTCTCTTTAAGGCAAGTGACCAGCAAATATACGAGAAGTCGTAACGGTTGTGATACGTAAATTAACGGTAAACTGCAATGTGTCTGTTATGCATTTCGGTACATCAAGGTGATTCTGCAAAGCAACAGCAGTACTAGAGCCGCAAAATCACACCAGCAGCAGACAGCAGAATACATTTTCCAGTAGCTCCAGGAATCAGCTGTATGCTATGTCTGCCTTTGACATTTTAGGGTTTGTTTTATATCAGTACTCAGCCATCGGCTTTTGTCATGTGCCCCGAAAAAAATGGTTTTCCTTTTTGATCATTTTAATCTGGCATTGAAACTCGCCCTTCAGGGTTCGTGCTCCTCCGTGGTCAGTTTCTTTTTTTTTTTAATAGTGATTTACTGCCTGTTACTTTTTCGGAAGCAGTGGAGGGAGAGAGAGAGAGAGAGAGAGAGAGAGAGAGAGAGAGAGAGAGAGAGAGAGAGAGAGAGAGAGAGTGTAGCCTCATATGTTTTTTATGCTAGGATGATTATGGGATAAGTGAGCATATTTAATAATTTTCAGTGTACGTTTTATCGCAATTTCGAATGTCGATTGCTTATACTCGTTTTGAGCGTGATCAGAATTATTTCCAAATTCTACCCCGTTCACACATTCAATAGGTAAGAAGACGTGGATCCTGTAATCGATAGTCGAGTGAGTTGCTGATTTAGAATACAAATAGAGTGTCTTGTCTTTCTAGGGCGAGCATATTGTACGTGGAGGTGCTACTGGAACGTAGCCCCTCGCAGCCTTGAGATGATTTCAGATGTCTGCTGTCGAAAGAATTTTGATTGGGAATTTGATGTGATGACTGTTCTCACAGAAGAATGCAGTAAATTTTTGGGTGACAGGAAGAAAAGGGAGTTTCCTTTTTCCCCCATTGGAACAGTTAAAGAGAGTTTGTGACACAGGTGAATGGATTGAGGTCAGTGTGACCTAGATATAATTTTTGCGAAGTTAAGTACAGAAGGGATAGTCATCTTGTTGAATAAAAAAAAAGGGGAAATATCAAAACTCCCTCGCACCAAAAGAAGTGAAATGCTAACAGAAAAAATATTGAGGAAAATATTTAAAACTCTATACTGATTTAGAATCAGAAGTGAGTGTTGTGACAGCCTTGTTTTCACATCAAAAGGGCATAAAAATGGTCAGAATAAACATGCGTTTCACACATCCACGCGATTATTTAGACATATATATTGTTATTATATATATTATTTATATATATTGTTTATATAGATTGTTTATATTTTGACATACATATATTTTTATTATGTATATTGTTTTCCCCCCCCCCCACTACTTAATTGTTCAGCATCATTTTGTTTGGTCAGTCAGTGGGAGATTGCATCTCTTAGGAGATCCAAGTAAAGGTTGTTCTGCACAATTCGTAGCCACTGTCAATGCTTGAGTTATTGAACAGCAGAGCTGACCACTCACACTGTTCCATATCTTTTGATCTCCCTTGCATCCTTGAATGGATCCTCAAGCATAGGCTCAAAGATTGTCCCTTATATTTTATACTGTTTACATAATGCTTTTAGTTTATCAGCAACTTTTTTCCTCTGCACACTTTCGTTTTATTCCATTTACTATCCTTCGCTTGCTGCTTTGGGGGTGCTGTTGGATTCTGTTTTGAACCCTTGGTGGCGAGAACACCACAGAATTATGGACTGTGGTGTGTCTCTATTTGACACCAGGAGCTCAGACACAATCAGCCGTGTCTCCCTGATGGGTCTGATCCAGCGGACGAAAGGCCTACAAGCAGGCAATACAAATACATCTGGCTTTGAGAGGGATTACGATGGTTCTCTCAGAAAGCTAGTGAAGGGTTTCTCATTATTTAAGATATATTTCCCCATTTTCTTTCTAAAAGTTCAAATCTTTGTCAAGTCATTACTATAATGATCGAAGAATTGTTAGCAGAACTTGTTCTCCCTCACTACTTAATTGTTTATATATATATATATATATGTAGAGAGAGAGAGACTTTCATAATGATGATTAATAATGATGATAATGAAAATATAATAATTACAACAACACTTCATAATGATAGTTTATAATGATGGTAATGAAAATTATAATAATTACAACAACAATGAAAATAATAATTAGTTTCGAAACGAAATGACTGACGGCAGAAAATATAGCAAAATTCAGAAAGAAAAGAGTGTACTTACCGCTGCAGATACAAACTGAATACAGGACAAAGCACAACGCATTTAGACCTCTTGGATCTTCTTCAGACAGAAACATACTAGGACAGAGAAAACGAAGAAGGACAGAGGGCGCAAAATGGCTGTTGGACGAAAAAACGAGGCCGTTACGATGGGATCATGGGGAGTAATGATGACCTTGATATTAATAGCGATAAGAGTGGCGATGTTGAAAACGTATATGTGTAGTGTAGTAAGACGAGGGATACTGATGAAGTGTTGTTTTTTTTTCCGGGGGGGGGGGGGGGGGGGGGGGGGGGGGGGGGGGGGGGGAGAAATAGTAAGGGTTTATTTGTTTTGTTTAATGGTATGATATATTAGTGACGGTAGTGATTATGATGAATTGATAAACGTACGTACAGGTACGGAATAGAAATGATGAATAACAATTAAAGAAAAACCTAAATGGGTGGTGATTATGTTGATAGTAGCTGTATGTGGGGGTGGGGAGTAATGATAATAATGATTGGAAAGGAAGGGAAGTGGTCTATGTGAAGCGCTATCGCTGCTGGGAAAAAAAAGAGGGAGAGGGGTAAGGGCGAGGTTTATTTGTTTTGTTTAATGGTATGATATATTAGTGACGGTAGTGATTATGATGAATTGATAAACGTACGTACAGGTACGGAATAGAAATGATGAATAACAATTAAGAAAAAACCTAAATGGGTGGTGATTATGTTGATAGTAGCTGTATGTGGGGGTGTGAGTAATGATAATAATGATTGGAAAGGAAGGGAAGTGGTCTATGGGTGAAGCGCTATCGCTGCTGGGAAAAAAAGAGGGAGAGGGTAAGGGGCGAGGGAGAGCTCATATCTCTCCACCCACGTATACGTATGTACAGGGAGTAGGGAAGGGAAACTCATGCACAAAATATTATTAGAAAAGTAAACAGTACTGTTGGATGGTGTTCATTGTAGTGTGTGTGTGTGTGTGTGTGTGGGGGGGGGGGTGGTGGTGGTGGTGGTAAGGCAGAAATTAAGTGATGAAATCAACAGTCACATAAATGAATCAAAACTAAGAGAAAGAACCCCAGCCTACTTAAAGCATACTAAACAGAGGAGGGGAATGAAAATGAAATCTTACTTATAATACGTACGGAGAGGGAAGACAAAAACAATCTTACCTACTAGGCCACACGTCACTGCACCGCTGTCACACAATCCACGAAATCTTTTTTTTTTTTTCTGCACTTTGAATTTGAATTCAATAAATGAACGGGAAGACACGACGGGGTCACACGACAGTCTCTACATACATACTGACATGTCGAGACAATCATGCGCCCCTCATGCAACCACACATCTGACTCCCTTTCTTTCAATGAAATAAATCAGAATACCGTCTTAAAGTTCACCCCTTGAAAAAAGATATTTCATTCTTTCTGTCTGCGTCTAACTTCTTTTGGCGCGCTGGGATTTTAATTTCTTTTTTTCTCTCGGCCAGTTCAGTGCACAGTATTCCACAAAAACAATTGACATGAAACATTATTTTTGGCACATCAACACATTTCCCTTCTTTTTCTTCTGGGTCACTCAGATGCTGATCCCGCGTCAAACAAATACATCACAATGGGTTCACAAACCCCAACTCTCACTCACTAAAATATTTGGGGTTCTTCCCATCAATTTTTTTTTTCAGAAGAAAATCGAAATGTTCTTGGGCAGCGGACATCACGCCAAGGGCCGAGAAAGCGCTGTCAGGGTGTCAAAATTACAAGGTGCTTGCCCTTAAAAGACAAGACACTTTGTGAGTAAAAATAAATGTAATACTTCTTTATGATCAGTCACAGGATCCACATCTTACCTATTAAGTGTGTGAACAGGGTGGAATTTGGAAATAATTCCCATCAGGATTAAAAATAATTTAGAATGTACGACCGCGATAAAAGCTTGCATTAAATATCATAAATATGTTCACACATACCATATCACCTTGGAATCAAAAATAAACTTTTATCTTTAACTTTTCTTTTTCCTCGTCTTATCTTCTTCCTGCCCAGTCCACTGACTTCGTCAAAAGTGCCAGGCAACTTTTTTTTTCTTCTTCCAGGAACACAATGTGTGTGTGTGTGTGTGTGTGTGTGTGTGTGTGTGTGTGTGTGTGTGTGTGTGTGTGTGTGTGTGTTCATTCACACTTCACTCATCCTAGCTTGTGCGTTGAATTGTTACCTATACAATAACAGAATAAGAATGGATATATCACTGATTTTCCTTCCCAGCGCATTTCTAAACCGAGAGAGTGCCTGTATTATTACAAAAGGAAGAAAGACAACTCTTGCTTTCTGATGGCCATCCAATATGATACACAGGAACGGTGCTTACGCAATTACAAAAGGAATTAAATCATCGTACATTTTCACCGTGTCGGCCTTAAATATGCTGAGTTAGTATCTAAACAGTCACAAAAGGAATAGAGGCATCCTTTCGTTTTCTTCTCTTCGATTTCCTGCATTAAGAATTGGATAAGTGTTAATCAATATGCAAACGGAATAACGTCAACGACTGTTTTCTCTTTTCTTCATCATAAACTAAATGTCGAAAGAACTTCAAAGTAACTGTGGCCATGCTCTCACTGTCTTTTGCGATCCTACATAATAATGGAGTCAGCATTTGTAGAACAACAACAGAAATCAAGCCACACCACCTGCTTTCTTTTTAAACAAAACAAAACAGAAACAAACAAGAAGACAAAACAGAAAACAAAACAAGCTTTGGCATTTCCCGCTTCAGAAGACAACCATCACATCTCAGTGATCAAGCCATTCGCCGAAAGCTTGGAAGGAATTGTCGTGGTAACAGACATGTGTATTCTCTACATGATAAAAGTTGCCATACTGGAATACATCTGTATAGGGTTGTACGGTGCGATGCCGTGTTTTCCTGGAGGACTGGCCATTGTTGATTCAACACACATATATACATACAGACAAACATGCAGATATCTATGCATGCATACATACATACATACATACATACATACATACATACATACATGCATGCATATATACATAAGCGTATACATGTATCCATATCCAAGCACACACACACACACACACACACACACACACACACACACACACACACACACACACATACACACGCGCGCACACACACACACACACACACACACACACACACACACACACACACACACACACACACACACACACACACACACACGTGCGGGTGTTCTCTTGCCAGTGTTCTTGATTTAATTCATTCTATGAGCTTTCCTACTATACTTCGCATAGTATTAGTTGATGTGATCTCTTTAGAGTATGAGCAGAGCTTTCTGGTAACTGTGTGTCCAGTCTTCTGAAACATAGCCTTTATTGAAACTGTCTTGGGTATGAATAAAAAAAATGGGTTCCGGCGATTCTGAGAGCTGTTTGATATCTGTATAACAACTTTGTCTGGACCCAAAGCACTATCCTCAGTGCATTTAGCTATTGCTCCATCCAGTGTGGTGCTGCAGTTCCACCAACAATGCCAGACTGGGCTAGATGTTGATTGAACTTGGTCAAACATTTATTCTTTTCCTCCGGACTTCTTTGATCCCACCATTGTAGGAAACGTTCCAGAAGAGCCGACCCTTTCTCCTCATTGGTCTTGAGCTTTGAGTCCCACTGGCCTCCATGACATCTTGGCTGGCGTTCAGAATAATCATCCCTCTTAGACCGGAAGAAATTCTGCTGATAGAATATTAGAGTTTCTATATCTGTTTAAAAACGAATTATTAGTATGAATGTAAATGAACGAATAACAAACGATACAATTCTGCTTTCCTCAGGCTGTTGGAGATCAGGCATACAGAACAATGCTGTTGGATGTGATGAAGGTATACCTGTTTTCGACCGTGAATGATATCCTTTGGAATCCCTTACTTTGTTCACAGAATCTGATACAATTGAATAGAACGTGCATCTGTTATTCCTCTTTCTCTCTCTCTCTCTCTCTCTCTCTCTCTCTCTCTCTCTCTGTCTCTCTCTCTCTCTTATGCATGATTAAGATGGAATTCTGCATGTACATACTGTCATGGAAGAATGTGTGTTGCAGTCATGGTAAATTTAGTTCTAACTGTATAAAATGGATTTCTTTCTTGTTGCACTCATGTGAATAGGCTGATGGCCTCACATTAAAGTCACGAGTCACGAGTCACGAGTCTCTCTCTCTCTCTCTCTCTCTCTCTCTCTCTCTCTCTCTCACAATGCATTTTCCTTTGAAACACCATTGCTTATTTATTATATAAATATACTCTATTCACCTCAAGACTACATGCATATGAAAACCACTGTATGCAATATGCTTTATTTTTTTTAATTCCTTCTCCTCCTCCTCTTCCTCCTCCTCCTCCTCACCATCACCATCACCACGCATTTATTATTATCATTACCGTAGCAACAATGATAATCATACTAATAAAAAAATAGTAATAGTAATAACAATAATAATAACTGCAATAAAAACAATAATATAATGATGATGATAATGATGTAATAATAATCATAATCATCATTATCATCCTCCTCCTCCTCATCATCATCATAATCATCATCGTCATTGTCATCGTCGTCGTTGTCGTCGTCATCATCATCATCATCATCATCTTCAGCATCATCAGCATCATCATCATCAGTATAATGTGGATCTCAGTGGTTGGTGTGATAGGCATAGTGTGTCTGCGAAGTGTCTGTGTATGTGCTTTTCACCTCTCCCTTTCAGCCTCCACCGCTGACTGGCACCGTTGCTTGCAGCACTGCGAAAAGGGGAAGCACAATGTATCAATTTTTCCCTGTCAGTATATAGCCTCTCCACCAGCAAGCCCTTTGTAATGCCTCTCCGTGGCGACACACGTCAACTGGGACCTTACGGACTCAGGCTAAAATACAAAAGACCAGGAGGAAATCTGGCTCCAGGACGTGTGGCATACAGGTCCACCAGTGTGTGGATACGCCCTGGTGCCCACGAACCAGACTCCCAGCTATAGGTCAAATAGATTCACAGCATTGTGGATGTCTCAGGGGAGACGAAGGCTAAAGTAGTAAACCTTGGAAAGAAAATACGAAATGGAGTCCCTAAGGCGGTTGGTCTATGCACCGTGACACCTTCCGGCAACTCTTGAAGCTGCGCTGGCACCATACTGTCCTTGCTTGTCCTTTCCATTGGATCCTGTCAACAAAGCCGCGAGGAGGATTCTGGCGATTTGGGCACTCAGGATCCCCACACACCTCGCCCAAGCCTGCGCCCTGGAGAAATCACTCCACTGCGACTATCATAACGACTGAAACAACATGGGAGACAGCAGTTACGAGTTATAAGCCCACAGCGTATTGGTGTAAGCTCGGGCGCTAAGGGTTGTCTCCGACGGTGGGAAAGACCATTGCGTTCCACTGTCAAGCCACCGTCCACCACAAACTGAGCAGCCCACAGCCAAAAAGGCGCTGACCCGCCACAGTCTGCCTGCTTCAGTGGGTGCTCGGAGCTCAGGGGAAGACCGAAGAGCAGACTGTAAACCCTGCAACAAGCAAGAGACGAAAAAAAAAAGAAAATTCAAACTACCAGCCTTGCGGCTAGCAACCTGGAACGTCACAACGATGTTTCCTGGCCTTTCTGACGACTTCCAGCAGTTGACGACGCCAGAAAAACAGCCATCATCGACAACAAGCTGAAGAGGTTCAAAATTGACATTGCCGCACTGTAAGAGACAAGACTCCCTTCCAACGGCAGCCTCAGGGAGGACTACACACGTTTTTTTTTCGCAAGGACTGGAGCCAGAAGAGCACCGAGTGTATGGCGTCAGATTCGCAGTGCAAAAAACTCTCTCCTATCCTCAGTTGAACAACCTACTAAAGGGACGTCGCGAATCCTCTTTCTGTGGCTCACGACCTCTTTGTGACCACAAAAATCCTTAGCGTCTATGCACCCACACTCTGCTGTACAGCCAAAGCTAAGGATAAATTCTATGAAGAGCTGGAAGCCAAGATAAGAGAGGTACCTGCGAAGGAACACCTGTTCTTGCTAGGGGACTTCAATGCCTGGATTGGTGCAGACCATAGCTCCTGACCCACCGCTTCGGCCGCTTCAGCACTGGCAAGCTCAACGAGAATGGACAGCGGCTAACTTGAGCTTTGCTCCTTCCACGCCACTGTATCATGAACGCCTTCTTCCCACCACGCCCACCACAGAGGGTCCTGGGGGGGCACTCCGGATCCCATCATTAGCGTCAGATGGACTTCATGATCAACCGAAAACTCACGCTCAACCACGTGCTTGTCACCCGCAGCTACCACAGTGATGACTGCGACACTGACCACTCCCTGGTTGGCAGCAAGGTGCGTCTTCGACCCAGACGAATCCACCACTCCAAGCAGAAGGGACGTCCTCGAATCAACACAGCCATGACGTCTGTGGCCGAACTTCGTGAACGTTTCCCCGGAGCCATTGACAAGGCACAAGTGGACAGCTCAACAGACAGTGCTTCATCACAGTGGAAACACATTAGCGATGCCCTCTACCAATCCACTTCAGCCACCTATGGGAAGAGAGTGAGAAAGAATGAAGACTGGTTTGCAGCAGGAATCGTAGAAATGGAGCATGCCATTGCGGCTAAGCAAGCTGCACTCTTCAATCACAAGAGACAGCCCTCAAAGAAGAAGTTAGCGGCACTCCAAAAAGCTCACAACAACACTAAGGGGACCGCTAAAGAGTTATGGCTGAACCTGTGCTAGGGCATCCAGATCTTCGGCAACTGTGGCCACATCTGTGCCATGTGCAAAGGGCATGAAGAAAGCGTTTGCCCTTGCACCATCAAGATCGCTCCTCTGAAATCTACGTCGGGAGAGGTATTCACCAACCGCAGCAAACAGATGGGTGGAGCATTACCAGGTATATATACGCCTAATAAAATTCTTAAAGTGCTCAACCCCTTGGGGAGCAACATCTGTTAAAAATAGTATGGTAAAAGGAAGTTTTAAAATCAACAGATCTGTTGATTTTAAAACTTCCTTTTACCATACTATTTTAATATATATATATATATATATATATATTGAATTATAAACAAAGCTTGTTCTTATGTCTTAGATTGTAGAAATAGGAGGGTGATAAGCCTTCATATCTGCAGTGGTAGATGATTCTGCCTAACTGACAGTATGTGCTTGAGTGGGTGAATGGGGAATAATAAATGCTTCTTAAAATGAACTTTCTGCAAGCTTATAGTCTCCAAAGTAGGAGACAATCTCCAATGGGGAGGAAGCTCACTAATATATAACTCCTGGTCAGATACCGGTATTTCGAAACCTGATTGTTTCCTCAGTGACCGCGGAAAGTGGTAATTTGACTCCTCTGCCTTTTCGGTTTTAAGAAGAATGCTATACCAGAAAAAGGCAGGTGTGCAATACCGTAGCATGTTTGTTAAGCTTTCAAAAAACCAACCGAAGGTGCCACCTAAGAAGCAAAAGAAAATCATGAAAGAGCAAAACAAGCTACATTTTCTTGTGAAAAGTGGAAAATATAAAAAGATAACCTCTAAAGACACAAGTGCTGAGGGCCAGTTCTTGGAATGAAATCTGCAAGGGACTAAATTACAGTAAACTAATAAATTTCAAGGATAAGTACCGAGCACCATTCCAGCAACTTACAGAGCAGCTAGGTGTTGCAATGACTGCAAGAAATATTGAATTATAAACAAAGCTTGCTCTTATGTCTTAGATTGTCACTGTCCGCGGTCACTGAGGAGAAACAATCAGGTTTCGAAATATCGGTATCTGACCAGGAGTTATAAATTAGAGAGCTTCCTCCCCATTGGAGATTGTCTCCTACTTTGGAGACTATAAGCTTGCAGAAGGTTCATTTTGAGAAGCATTATTATTCCCCATTCACCTACTCAAGCACATACTGTCAGTTAGGCAGAATCATCTACCACTGCAGATATGAAGGCTTATCACCTCCTATTTTCTACAATCTAAGACATAAGAGCAAGCTTTGTTTATAATTCAATATTTCTTGCAGTCATTGCAACACCTAGCTGCTCTGTAAGTTGCTGGAATGGTGCTCGGTACTTATCCTTGAAATTTATTAGTTTAAATATATATATATATATATATATTTTTTTTTCTCGAGCTATATACTCTTAAGTTTTATGTCTATACTTCAGCATATTGATGAAGACTAAGGGTGTAGGGGGCTGTATTCTTCTTAAGATATTGATAGTGTTTAGCTAGTAACAAAAAAAAATGCATGATGTAATACGATGCATACACTGAAATGAAATACATAATCCAAACGAACAGTTTTGTCTATTCTGAATATGCCTAATGATTTACTTCTCTGCATATCAAATTCAGAGAGACGTTTTTCATCTGTTTAATCCATGAGCGTTTCTCAAAAAACGTTGAGTGGCCACACAATGCCAAAACATGTGTAACACTATCACTAACTAAGCTCTAGAAACTGCATCCATCACTGTTCAGTGTGTCACTTTTCTTTTGATACATTAGTTCTAAGGCATCTGCATGTTATTCGTAACTGTAAATGTTTCATTTTTACGTCCGAAATTTTGCTAGGTATTAAAAAAAAATTTTTTTTCAGTCATTTTCAATTTCAGTTTCGTATCTCAGTTCGTACAGCTCTCCAGACGAACGATTATCTGTAAATGTATTAAAATACCATTTTGACGCTTTGCAGTCTGATTTCAACTTTTTGTAACATATATGCATATTAAAAAGAACATTATAGCATTTTCAGCTTGATTTTTGTTTTGTTTTTCGTATGTATTCAGTTATAGCTCCTTTAAGATAAGCAAAAGTATGTTGATTAATGTTTACGCTGTGCTTTTGTTTCAATTGTTCATACGAAACAAACTAGCCATCGTCGCGCGCCCCATTAGAGAGAGAGAGAGAGAGAGAGAGAGAGAGAGAGAGAGAGAGAGAGAGAGAGAGAGAGAGAGAGAGAGAGGAGGTTATGTGAATTTTGATCTGGCATAGACAGCTCACTTTTACAGGATGCTTGCTCCTCAATGGTCGTTTCTCTGAATAGTGATTTGTGCTCTTGGGAAAAAAGAGGACTGCCTGGAACTTTGGTCAAGGCAGCGGACGAGACAGGGCAGGAAAAAAAAAGAAGAAGTTTTGAAAAAGGAGAGAAGTTTATTGTTGATTCTAGGGTGAGTATGGGATGTGTGAACATATTTGATACTTTTCAATACAAACTTTTAGAGCGTTCTTAAAATTCTAAATCGTTTCTTTCTCGTCTTGTTTGTGATTGGGATAATTTCCCAAATCTAGTCTTTTCACACACTCGATAGATGAGGTCTGGATGCTGTGATCAATTATAAAATAAGTATTGATTTTATTGATCTAGGTATCTTGTCTTTCTAGGGCAAGTACTCTGTATTTGACGCCGTGTGTTTCATATCCTGACAGTCCCTTATCTGCCCGTGGAGCCCGGTTTGGGTATCCTGACAACCCCTTCTCGGCCCTTGGTGTGGTGTCCGTTGCCCAAGGATATGTTGATTTTCCTTCGGGAGAAAAGAAATTGATTGATAGAAATACTGATGGTTTTTGACGATTGAGAGTTGGTGTTTTGGGGGTGGGGGGGTGGGGGTGGGGGTGGGGGCAGGGTCAACATCCAGAAAAAAAAAAAAAAAGGTGACGAAAATGTTGGTGTAATTTTTAAAATGAAATATTAACGAATTAATTATATGTTTTAGCTAAAGGAAAAAAAAAAGAGATCAAAATCCCTGAGCGCGAAAAGAGGTTAGGGGCAGAAAGAAAGAAAAAAGAATTGTTTTTTTTGTCCTGGGGAAGAAAATTTAAATGATATTTGGATGGTTTTTCGTTGAAAGAAAAGAGAGTCACGTGATTGTGCTGGGTACATGAGTGTGTTTGCGTGTGAGTGTGTTAGTAAAGACCGTCGTGTGACAGCAACTGTCAAACAAACAATAAGCAATACACTATTTTATTTTAAATGGTCCATGCTTTTCCCGAAATGGCCTTTCCCCAACTTGTCTTCGCTTATTAAAAGAGGCTGGTCCTGCAAGGTGTTCACCAGAATTTTAAAGATGAAGTTTGTAGATTAATTAAGTGTTTGCATGCTGTTAATTCTTGTACAAAATAGATATGTTTCAAAATAAGGTGACTGCAAGATTGGATTGGAAATAAATCCGCCAGTAACATAGACAAATAAATTTCAAGACAAAGCACGACACGTTCCGCCCTCTTCGATTTTCGTCAGGAGAGAGAAACGACATTCTGGACAATGAAAACGAAGAGCGAGCTGTCACCTATCTTCTCAAATTCGGCGCAAGATGAGAGCCGAAAATATATATATAGATTTACAAACAAGAGGAAATATTTCTGGTTCATATTTCACAATATCATTTTAGATGTGGAAAGTTGATTGCTGTGGTGGTTTCTCTTTGTGGTGTGCTGTCTAAATTTTCTCTAGCCAATTCAATTTTCAAAAGGAAGAATAAAGGTTTTCCTTTAGCCCAAGAACATTATTTTGGATACTTCTCAATGAAAGAAAAATGTCTAATCGATTAGGTAGTACGAACCATACGAGGATGAGTTTTCATAAAATGAGTGATTTTTAAAACTCTAACCTAAACAAAACCCAAATCTTAAATGAATGTTTCATGTCTGCTATATTTCTAAGTAATTTATATTTGCACAGTGTCTTAATCAGTGGTAAATCATATTCCAAAAAAGTTTAGAATTTTGTGGGCTGCACTCTACTCCTAAGTCATCCGTGATGCGAACACACTTTTTACAGCTCCCCAATTAAACTGCGCTAGCTTTTAACCAGGAATTATTTTAAGACCTGACATAGACCAAACATTTCTATTTGGGTGTGCATTTCTATTGGGAAAGGTGTGTCCATGAGCGAGTGTGCGCGTGGGCATAAATCATCACAAAATAATAGGGAATGCTTTTGCTTTCCCTTTCTCCATTCTGGAGGAAAAACAGATGACAATCTAAATGGGACCAGGTGCCAACAACTTCAGCTGAACTTGCACACTGATGTCGCATTAAAGATTATTCATCACAATGTACCACCGAGAAAAGAAAAAAAAAAAAAAAAAGAAAAGAAGAAAAAAGAGAAGAAAGAAAGAACAGAAGAAAGGCATTAACTTACAGTCCAACAACTGCGAAGGATCTTTATGTTGACACCTTTATTTGACTGCTAGAACCAAACTTTGCATGCACGCCTGCACGCATGTGTCAGCATCCGTATGCGCACGCGTGCTGGCGACCGCACCTGCGCGCGCACACGAGCTGACAAAGCTAAATGTACACTCAAACGCGCATGCGTGGATGTTACTCACGGCTGTTCCTCCCATCGATGGCAGGATGTTACACATATTTAATTGTAACTGAAAACAAGTAGATACTGACGTGGTTGAATCCCATTGTGGGCTACGTTTTCTGTGTTAGGCTTCAAACAATACATGCTGGGGAAAGGGGGATCAACAACAGACAGAACATAGATAAAGCAATGAAATCTTCCTAGGGTTAGGTATAACAAGAAACTTCTGTCGTTAGATCTTGCATTTTTTCAACACTTTCTAACAACGTCCAAAGTTTGTTGACAATTGCTACAACTGATTATGATATTACAATATATATACGTGTGCGCGCGCGCGCGTTCGTGTGTGTGTATAGGTATGCGTGTTTGTGTGTGCATGCGCGTGTGAGTGCGTTTGCGTGTGAGTGACTGTGTGTGTGTGTGTGTGTGTGTGTGTGTGTGTGTGCGTGTGCGTGTGCGCCGTAGGTGTACATATGTGTGTGCGCATATCTCTCTCTCTCTCTCTCTCTCTCTCTCTCTCCCTCCCTCCCCCCCCTCTCTGTCTCTCTGTCTCTGTGTTTCTGTCTCTGTCTGTCTGTCTGCCTGCCTGTCTGTCTGTCAGTCAGTCAGTCTGTCTGTCTGTCTGTCTGTCTGTCTGTCTCTCTCTCTCTCTCTCTCTCTCTCTCTCTCTCTCTCTCTCTCTCTCTCTCTCTGTATATTTGCCTCTGCCTCTATCTCTGTGTGCGCATTTTTGTCCTCGTCTCTCTATCTGACTCACCTCCACTTTTCTCTTTACATCTATCTGCTTTGTTTTTACCTCTGTCTCTGTTTTTTTTTCTCTATCTCTCTGTCTGTCTGTCTCCAACTGATTTATCTGTCTGTCTGCCTCTGTGTCTACATTTTCTGTTTTTGGCTGCAAACGATATAAAATGATTACGGTTTTTTCACCAAGCAGCCGTAGTCACAACATATTTATATCCTTGGGAAAGGGATCAACAACAGACAGAACACAGATAAAGCCACAAAATCTTCCCAGGGTCAGGTATCACCAGAAACTTCAGTCCTTAGATCTGACATTTTTCAATGCAGTGTTATAAGATACACTTAGAACAACACTTGAACAACGGGAAACGTTTGTTGACAATTGCTACTTAATTGATAATGACACTATAATATATGCGCGCGCGCGCGCGCGCGCGCGTGTGTGTGTGTGTGTGTGTGTGTGTGTGTGTGTGTAACTGACTAATAAATTCCAAGGATCAATAACAGAGCATCTTTCCAGCAACTTACAGAGCAGCTTGGTGTTGCAAAGACTGCAAGACTCATTTGAGAAGCATTTATTATTCCCTACTCACCCTCTCAAGCACATACTGTTAGTTAGGCAGAATTAACTGCCACTGCAGATATAAATGCTTACTTCCCCCTATTTCTTCACTCTAAGACATAAGAACAAGTTTTGTTTTATAATTGAATATTTCTTGCAGTCTTTGCAACACCAAGCTGCTCTGTAAGTTGCTGGAATGGTGCTCGGTTATTTATCCTTGGAATTTATTAGTCATTTACAATTTAGTCCCTTGCAGATTCATTCCAAGAACTGGCGCTCAGCACTTGTGTCTTTAGAGGTTATCTTTTTATATTTTTCTACTTTTCACTAGAAAATGTAGCTTGTTTTGCTCTTTCATGATTTTCTTTTGCTTCTTAGGTGGCACCTTTGATTGGCTTTTTGAAAACTCAACAAACATACTATGGTATTGCACACCAGCCTTTTTCTGGGATAGCATCTTCTTGAAACCGAAAGGGCAGAGGAGTTAAGTTACCACTTTTCGCGGGTCACCGAGGAGAAAGAGTCAGGTTCGAAATACCGGTATCTGATCAGGTGTTATATGTTAGTGAGTTTCTTCTCCATTGGAGAGAGTCTCCTCCTTGGAGACTATAAGCTTGCTGAGGACTCATTTGAGAAGCATTTATTATTCCCCACTCACCCTCTCAAGCACATACTGTTAGTTAGGCAGATTAACTGCCACTGCAGATATGAATGCTCATCTCCCCCTATTTCTTCACTCTAAGACATAAGAGCAAGTTTTGTGTTATATATATATATATATATATATATATATATATATATATATGTGTGTGTGTGTGTGTGTTGTAAAAAAAAAAAAACGCACACCATGTGCCGTATTGTGTGTTTTGTTTTAATGTCAGTACAACTTTGAGTTAATCTGACAATAAATTGGTTTCAGTTTTGTTTTTTAATTCTATAGATTTTTTTTTCTTTCAAATACTACTAGAGACTCTGCAACGAGCTAAAGTTCAATGGAAATAAAATGGCTTTCTGGATCACTTTCCTGGCAGTTGAATGGATGAATACAGAAATGTAGATACTTCATTCGAAGGAATAGTGTTTCTTGAAATTGTTTGGCATTTAAGTTTTGTTCTGCTTTGCCATTATTTTCCCCTTTCTTCTCTCTCTCTCTCTCTCTCTTAACAATATTACTACATTCATTCATATATATACTTGTTCCTCTTATACCATTTTCAACCAATTATGGTTTTAACAGTAAAATGTGGCTTCTTGCTGCGAATTTGGCATCTATTTTGTGACCCTATACTTGCTTTATCCCCTCATGGCCACGCCTCGAAACGACACTGTCCATTGACGGAAGAGCTGGTCACGACACTCGCTTGTTCCCTAATGGTCTACCATTTTTGCCACTAACATAGCTCCTGTGTGTGTGCGTACGTGTGTGTGTGTGTGTGTGTGTGCACGCGCGCGCGTGTGTGCTTGCGTACGTGCGTGAGTGTGAGCGTTGTGAGTGTGTGTGTGTGTTTGAGCACGCGTGTGTGAGCGCGTGTGTACCCGTGTGTTTGTGTCTTAGCTCAAGCGCGCGCGCGCGTGTGTGTGTGTATGTGAGTGTGTGTGCGCGCGCGCACACGCATATGCCTTCTAGTCTCATCAAATTGTTTATCTCCCACAAGTTCGTTTCATCATCATTTGGATCTTTTGGGTGCATATTCCTACCCTTTTCTTTTGTTGAGTTTGAAAGATGTTGCAATCGACCTTGTAACTTCCACTACCATCCTCGTAACTATAATTATAAGTATGGCAGATATCATTCTTGATTAGTTATTCAATAATAATAATAATAATAATAATAATTTCGTTTGCCTTAATTTGAAGACATATCAATATCTGATCTATAGATGTCTCTGCTAAACCCATGCTTGTTACATTTCATTTCCTTCCTTCTTCCTTCTCTTATTTCTTCTGCGTTCGTGTGTTTTTACCCAAAATATTCATGCGATGGCATTTTTAATTGAGCACCTGTTCTGCCTTTTAATTTCGCCAATAGTTTTTCTTCTTGGGCTTGTCCTCGCCGCTGTTCCACCACAGTCCACATGTATAACAGAGGGTTGAGGGCTGAGTTGAAAGGTAACATGAACACTATCAGAGTGCCATGAACCTTGTCTAGCCCAGGCACACCTCCAGCGATCATCATGGTCACCAGACCAAATAAAAACCAACAAACAACTTCCATGACAGCCACTTTTCTCATCAGATGGACTGCACTGTAAACTGGCCTGTCTGCTGGGTCTAATGTAATTCTGTATGTTGGTGAAAGCTTAAAGATGACGACTTGACCTCCTGCAGTTATCACGCTAACGATGAAATTGAATACTACAGTAACGTTGAACCATCTGAATTTCTGATTACACTGGTAGTCCTGAAATAATGCCAAACGACAAAGACCAGACTGACCAGAGATGTCCAGGTTTGAAAGACCGGGAAAACGGTACCACTGACAAAAATATTCCAGCGAACCAAATCGCAGTACATGTCGCATTTTTTGAGCCCTTACGGGATGTCCAAGAGTATTTGGGGACACACAGGATAAGGATGTGATCCACAGTGATGCACAGGATGATCAAAACTGACACCTCGTTGGACAGAAAGGAAAGAAAAAACCACTCACCTTGCAAGTCACACTTCTGATCCATGTTCTTTCAAACTGAATATACTGTTCTTGAAATGCTTCGTTCGCTATAATAGCAATACCAACATTACTTCCCATGCATATATCAGCGAAATGCAGTTGGGCAAGGATTGCTAAAAACTCACCTCCAAATAGTTTCTTAACTCTAAAAGAAATTACAAAGCAAAAAAACATTTCCTGCAACAGCTACTACACTCAACACCCAGAAGAAAACGGAATGCATTTGAGAAGAAATCAGTGCTCTACATGAAGACAGCACCGTGGAAGCTGTAATACAGTTTATTTGACGTGTTTGTTTTGGAAATAAGCTATCACAGCATAGCCTATAGTTTGAGGAAAATACATCCCGTAAGTCATATGATCTTGAAAACAAATCGAAAGGAAAATGAAATGCCTGATTCCACCTTAAATCTAACACCGCCAGTTTTGGTATGGTTTTGAAGCCTTTACCTCCAATAATTTCAATGCTACATGAGGTCATATTCAAGTAATTCAAATAGGGCAAATATAGATAGATGTTATCACTAACCATATTAACATACGTCCTTGATGATGTCCATTCGTTTCAGTGTATAGTGGATGCGATTCAACTGCTGATTTGGCATTTTCCATACAGGGTTGTTTGCTAAAGATACAGTTTTTAAATTTAGCAGTTGAACAAAAACACTAATGTTAAGAGTTCTCAAATAATTATCTCCAAGATCCAAGAACTGCAAATTGCGGAGCTCCACACTTGAAATGTTATCCAGGAAACAATTAGACAGTCTCAAAAATGTAAGATACTCGTTTTTTCTAAAATCTGTCAGAGTCATTCCTGACCCTGTTGCGTCTAGGAAGCGTATACCAGGGAAGGGTGGCAAAGGAAAGGGGCTTTTGCACCAGAAAGAATAACCTTGACATAGACACCCTCTAGGGCAAGTACAGTCACACATCAGTTCATCATCCCGCTGTGGACACTGGCCCCAGCCATCACACAGATGATCTTCATGCACACAGACTTTGGATTCTCTACATCGGTAGTAATAAGGGCAGGCAATTCTCTCACAGTTTGTTCATCTTCGCCATAAACGCAGTCATGATATCCGTTGCATCGAGTGTAGACAGGAAGACAGTACAGCCACTTAGTGGTGCAACTGTAATGAGTGTGAGGACATGAATCATCGGTCTTCATCCACTGCTGAGTAAACGAGCCAGAACCATCCAAGTTGATGTGAAATCTTCCCTCTTTGAACGTCGCGAGAAAAATCTACGGGGTAACCTCCATAATTGACTTCATCTGAATCGTCCAGACAGTCTGAATACTCATTATAGCGCTGACTTTTTAAGACGCATTGACCATTACAGCACCGAAGTCCTTTACACGAAGAATGATGACAGAATGACTCATCACTATGATCTGGACAGTCCTGTTCAAAGTCACACACGACAGTATAAGTGATGGTTGATATGTCGTCATCACATGTAAACATGTAATATGTGTCTGCCCTGGTTACCCATTGAAGAATTGTGTGAGAATTTTGCCAGTGACTCCTGTTTGTAGGCAAGTGTGAATTCATTACTTCACAGCATTTTCTTTGGGAACTGGAAAGGAAAAATACATGTGATACTGTTATTTGAATCGGTCAGTAACAACTGTTCTGTGTTTTCGAAAAATGATTTTGATAAATGGAAGTAAACAAACGCTCTTCGGTAATAAAGCTTTTTGAATGACGTTGGAGTGATTTCACATAGTAATACGGCAAATGCTCGATATCGTATATTAACAAATGTCCATTTTATCATTGGCCAGATTGCTGCTGTTGCAACATTTCTGTAGATAAATACAAGAAACTGAAAGGATTAATACTATAAATCAAACTGTTGTCAGACCATTTAGAGATCTTGCTATACATGAAGTGCACATGTTTCCAGCCAGTTGTATGACCGAAACACAAGGCAAATGTTTCAAAGTTTCTAAAAATCTTCAAGGCGTCTTCTTGTTCTTCTCTTGTTTTTACTGAAGCCAGTTTTCCACCAATACTTCTGCAGTGATAAGAACCAGCAAAGGCAGACACGTCCTTGTTCAATTTGATTAATTTGAAACATTTGTTATGTGATGCCACCAAACCTCTGCAGTCAGGGCTGCTGAAAGGACAATGCTCTGTCTCATCCTGGTCATCTTCACACTCTGACTTCAGGTTACAGTGCAGGTGATCCTGGAATTCCGAGTAGTGTGTCACAGAACAGTTGAACAACCCACTTGAAAGTTTTGTGTGGTTGATTAGTCTCAAAATGTATGGAAAAATATAATACAAACAGACCTCTCTTAACTATATTGTGCTTAATATGAAGGCAGGACGTAAGAAATATGCTAGCTGGTGTGAAATATTCAACATGTAGATATTGCAGAACTGATTGAGTGGTGTTTGATATTTGGTACTTCAGAGTTAGAGTCCTTTTAGGCTCTACAAGATTTCGAAGTAGATATGATCGCTGAACACTAATCATAACAGCGAGTCCATGAGCAGCCTTTAGTTCATAAATAAAAAACTGCTTTCCGAGACAGGTATGGTTTCACTACATATCCAGAATATTTGGATGTAAGTTTAACAATGAAACTGGCCTGTATAACTTGATCAACAGTCATTTTTATGGAAGGATTGTTACGATGAATTACATATGCATAATTCTGAAGCAACTGAAAAACCAGTTCATCAAGAGTATGATAGCTGCATTTCACTTCCCACCTCTGTACTTTTGTTTCCCATTCATTGTTATCACACCAGTATGCAAGTCGTTGAAGGTGAACGTTAACATAAAACCATCGTGAAAATTTCACGTGCAGCTTACAGAAAGTGTTGGAATCTTCACACGTGCCATACAGTATACCTGAATGTTGTGTGAACCTGGGTAAGTTCTGCCTACAGTTTGAAACATTAACCTGCAGTACAGTGACAGTTGTTCTGTTCTGATTTAAGAAATAGTCAATGCCTGGACACATAGCTCTGATCATTAACGTGTCGATGTTAGAATTGTCCAAAATCCTTGAATCTAGGATTCAGTTATAGAGACAACAGACAAGAAAGACGTTCATGCACTGATACTCGATTGCACTGCCTTAAATTTTAAGACCCATTTTCACGAATATTTTGGTGCAATTAGTGTGAAAGAAATGGCATTATACCATCTGTTATTTGTTGGTAAGGGTTGTTGTCGATTTATAGATTAGGGGGCCCTGGATCAGATCTGAGGATGTTGCCAGATGATATAGTTTTAACGCCTTGACTCGATCTATGTGGAAAGTAAGCAAATTGTCAAGTAACATCAACCACCTTTGAACTTGTCTAAGCCATCAGTTACCCTCATTAATGCTTATATTAATCTGTCTTTGGTGCAACTCTTGATTCAGTCTGATTATATATTACACGTCTACCAACCTATCCCGTTTCCCACCAAACATCCCGAAAGAAATGTATATATACGCGCGCACGCACGCACGCACGCACGCACGCACGCACGCACGCACGCACACACACACACACACACACACACACACACACACACACACACACACACACACACACACACACACATGCAGGCACACACACACACACACATGCAGGCACACACACGCAGACACACACACGCACACACACACACACACACACACACACACACACACACACACACACACACACACACACACACATACTCACTCTCTCACACTTTCATACAAGCACACAAGAACAAACAAACACGTTCACATGCATAAGTACTCATTGAACCAACACTTCTACTCCCCTCTTTGCGCTCTACAATTGTCTATTGTCTATTGTGATTTGAAAGGTTCTTTAGAATAGAAGTCATATGCAGTCATATGTAGCATCCACTAGAATAGACAAAAGCCAGCCAAACGTAAATTAATTCTTTTACATTATTGATGCTTATGTGTACAGCCAATTTAGCTTGAGCTACGCTCCTACATTTGTGTACGGATGGTTTTCTAAAGTGATATGCGCTCTGTCTGTCTGTCTGTCTGTCTGCCTGTGTCTGTCTGTCTGTCTGTCTCTCTGTCTGTCTCTCTCTCTCTCTCTCTCTCTCTCTCTCTCTCTCTCTCTCTCTCTCTCTCTCATTTAATATCACATGATTTTTGTGAGCAGACGAAAAATGAAAAAAAAAACTTCTTCTACCACCCCCCCCACGACCACCACCACCAGCACCACCAGTATCACTACCACCACCACCCACCACTACTACTACTACTACTACTACTACTACTACTACTACTACTCGCGCTGCTTCTGTGAGTACTACTACTACTAGTAATAGTTTTACTACTAGTACTACTGCTGCTGCTGCTGCTACTACTACTACTACTACTACTACTAACACATTCATCACCCACCCACACACACACACACACACACACACACACACACACACACACACACACACACACACACACACACACACACACACTCACTCACTCACTCACCTATCTACACATATATGTGTTCATATTCTCTCTCTCTCTCTCTCTCTCTCTCTCTCTCTCTCTCTCTCATATCATATAGAATCGTTATGGATAGAATTACGGCTTTAAAACGTCTAAATCGGTTCTCGTGGGCTTCATCTCTTGAAACCCAACAGAGTCTGGAGAGTGGATGGATGACTTTAATGATGCAGGAGGCGTCCTTATTCTAGAACGAAATTATCTTACAAGGTGATTTTAACATCGACCTTTTGAATGAAAACAATCTTGGATTTAAACTTCACTTCATTGAATCTTACACTGTTAATTGTAAACGAACTCGAAACCACTCCTACTTCCCAAACTTTCATCCAACATATTTACACTTCTGTGAGAATTATGTTCCCCAGATTTTGGATGCAGCGATCATTCTCCTGCATGTTTCACTTGTTCTAAACGAGGCGTTAAAAATTCCCCTGAATCGTCACAAGTATATTACATACAGAAGCTTTTCAAGCTTTGATAAAGATTTGTTCCTAACAGATCTGATGAAGTCCCCACCTTCCTCAGTGTATCAGTTTA
>JADBJO010007364.1:0-10000 GCA_016801955.1 Conus betulinus | reverse complement strand
CTGTTCAGGAGCAGTTATGTCCCTTGATATCTTAATGGAGTGTCCTGCGCGTGCCTGTACCCATCGTCAACACAGCGCAGGCCTCCAAGGGTGGTACAGGACTGCTCAAAAGGCAGGTGAAGACAGTGCTTCTCTGGGTCCTCCCCAGCACCTTCGGGTGTTTGTTTTTCTTTCTTCTTACACCTTTAATGTAATTGTTTTAACCAGCTTACAACCCCAACTGGTACTCAACCTTCTAGGGAATAAGCGACAAGCCTACCCTAGTAGACTTCCAGTCCACATCTACACTCTATACTTGAGTGAAACTTGCCACGCCAGGCATATTACACCCACCAAGGGTTAAGCACACCCAAACCAGGGTTGCATCAGACAAACCAGTCAAGCCATATAGCACACCCAACCCAGGGTTGCATAGGACAATCCTAGTCCTGACTATATTAAAACCCAACGAGGGTTACAATTAGACATCCTCCTATGCCCGTGTCCAGAGCTCCTCTGAAGTAACAGTAATCTTCCACCCTTCCTCACATTGGGTGAACACACTTCACAATCCACTCAGCGTCCCACTCTTCACATCACTGGTGGTTGCACTCCATGAATACAAAAAAGCATCAAAACCGTAGGTTCTTTTCCACGATCGCAAAAATTACAAAATCTCTTACACACTTTTTCTTTGACATGAAACTTTTCTATTCACATAACACTTTTCTCATTCACATGACAATCATCTATTTTTCACATGCGACGTGACAACACAGTTTTGGACTGACCTTCAGAATTTCTTAAAAGACAATTGCTCTAGTGCACTTGAAATTGTATTATCAAAGGAACTTGTTCTGTTTGGCACTGACTCTCAGATGAAAACTGACATCATGCTCGATTACATTATTACCTCAGCAAAGTTCTTTGTATATAAATCCAGACTTGAAAAGGTGCTTCCTCTGTTTCCTGTCTTCAGAAAATATTTAAAAACCAAATACCAAGTAGAAAAATGCATTGCAAAAATGAATATGAACTATGTTGATTTTGCAAACAAACGGCAACAACATGATTTGTTTTAAATTGAAATCTAAGATTTGTGTACGCGTGCTCGCGCGCACACGTGTATGTATATGTGTAGTCCTGAGCAAAGCCTGGCATGGCAGCTCAAAGTCAACCGTCGTTTCTGGATAAGTAATATATCTGTACTGTTGATGTCGGGTTTATGAATCTAGGGCTGTGTTTTTTTTCCGTCTCTGTCTGTCTGTCTGTCTCTTTGTCTGTCTGTCTCTCTCTGACTATTGCTTTTGAAAAAAAGGACAACGCGCTCCAAAATTGTAAGATTAATGTGTGACACTGACAGTGTAGACACAGTGTTGTACTTATTTTGTAATATGTATACGTTAAATAGGATTCGCTGTTCTTCTGGAAACTTATTGCGGCTTTGTAATGTAATTATGTAAGATAAGATCTACTGTCATTTTTGGTTTTTGTAGTGCTGTTTTTTTTTTTTTTTTTTTTTCACGTTTTCCATTTGTAAATTTCTTCAGAAGCAATTAAAAGCGTTTGCACTTGGGAAAAAAAAATGAAAAGCAAGAAATTCTCCCTTGGAATCAAACTGAAATTTTATAACTCCAGTATGATTTCAACGCTGTTGTATGGCTGTGAAATCTGGCAACTGAAGACCCCCAGGAGAAGAAAACTGACGCTAATGACACTAAGTGCCTACGTAAGATCTTGGGCATGAAATGGTCAGACTTTATACCAAATAAAGACGTCAGGGAGAGGTTCAAACAGCTCCCCGTGCCAACCATTGTCTGCAGATGTCGCCTCCACTGGCTGGATCATGTCTTGAGATTACCCTCATCAAGACCTGCAAACCAGGCCATAAATGGGACCCCAGCAGGCCAGAGAAAAAAGAGGACGACCCAGGATGAGCTGGCGACAGACAGTGGAGAGAGACCTCAGACTCGTTGACAGAGGATGGAGTGACACTAGCAAACTGGCTGAGGACCGTGCACAGTGGAGCGCCTTGACTGCCTCATGCGTCGCAAGACGCGGGAGGTTCTAAGTCTAAGTAATTAACTAACAGTGAGATGCATTAAGTTTTTTTTGTTGTTAAATTACCCAAGAAAGTATATGAAATAAAAGACTTGCTATTTAAATCTTGATTTGGGGATGTATGACAACGACAAAATGTCAGCGATGTTGCTTCTTTTCTTGCTGTCTTTGGGCAAAGACTTACTGATCATGATTAAACACAGTCTTTTACCTTTTCACACAGGAAAGTTTAGCCGAAGCGAAGCTTTCGGCCTCCATCCAGAGGCCTTCATCTGCGCCGAATGTCTCGCTGAGTGAGTTGTGTTTCGGTGCCCGCGATCTCGAGATGTAACTCGAGTCACGAGACCGAATAATAAGGGAAGTGTAGGCTGCTGGTAGGTTGTGTCGACCCCGGTCCCGGTTGAGGGAAGGAGACGTGGCCGCGATGTAGATGGCCTCTTTTACTCCTCTTTGGAACCATTTAGGTTCCTGGTCCAGGACGCTGACATTGTCCTTATTGATCAGTACAGGCAAACCTGGTCATCAGACATTCATTCGATTGAGCATTGTGAAACATTACTGTGGTTTCAAAAGCGTATTTCAGTGTGAGAAATACATTAGCTTTAGGCAAAGAAGATGCTTTTGTGATTCTTACATTCAGTTTAGGCAAGGGAGGTCCCCGATTCTCAGTCATAAACTTCGCTACAGAAAGGATATATGTCCAGCACAGTTACTCTGTCCTTGTGCAAAAAGTGAAATTGAAACAGAAGGTCATGTTTCAATTAGATGTGAAAATTGCAATAACTTAGGAATAGATGTGACATCGATGCAAAGAATAAACATTCACGATATACAAGCGGAAAGGTGCGTTATGGCCGCAGACGATGAGAACACAGCGTTACAGTTATCACGTTTTCGTACAATGCATTTAAAATTCGCGAGGAAATTAGCTTGAGCAACTTTATTTCGTCTTAAATAGAGGTAGTGGCCTTGAAATGAACATTTTTGTGTTTACTCGATAAATTCAAGTTCGAGTTTGAGTTCTCTCTCTCTCTCTCTCTCTCTCTCTCTCTCTCTCTCTCTCTCTTTTGACAAGCTCGATCGTCAGCTTCAGGCCATTGCTGTGATTCAACATTGATACTTCGAACCAAACACGTCAGTGTCTTGACAGGCTTGCTCCTCATTTACGTTTTCACATGGATTTTCAACGACTTTGTGGAGAGGTGAACCGGACCCTGGATCTAAGCAAAAGTGACATTTCTTCGCGCCAATCAAGCGTGAAGAGTGTTTCGGATCTTTACACTGTCTCTGCCGCTGTCACCTCTCCCACAGTGAGTATACAATATTCTGCTAAAGAACCATCCCTGTCTGACATGATGAAGGCTATATTTCAAATGAATGATTCCCTTAACTCCAAAATGGACTTGAAAGGAGAGGAATGAAACAGATTCGTGGATACTTGGTATGGCTACGAAAAAAGATGGATCAATCGAAAGATGAGGTAGAGACGCGCCAAGGGAAAGGAACACGAAGCTGAAAAAAAAAATTCTTAGTGCCGATAATTCATAGTCGGCAAGATAGGCGTTGAATGAAAACCAACTGTCTGTGCGCATGTCTCTCTCTCTCTGGTCTCTCTCTCTCTCTCTCTCTCTATCTATCTATATATATATATATATATATATATAGAATTATAAACAAAAGCTTGCTCTTATGTCTCAGATTTTAGAAATAGGGAGGTGATAAGCCTTCATATCTGCAGTGGTAGATGATTCTGCCTGACTGACAGTATGTGCTTGAGTGGGTGAATGGGGAATAAATAAATGCTTCTCAAAATGAACCTTCAGCAAGTTTATAGTCTCCAAAGCTGGAGAACATCTCCAATGGGGAGGAGTAAGCTCACTGACATATAACTCCCGGTCAGATACCGGTATTTCGAAACCTGATTGTGTCTCCTCAGTGACCGCGGAAAGTGGTAATTTGACTCCTCTGCCTTTTCGGTTTTAAGAAGAATGCTATACCAGAAAAAGGCTGGTGTGCAATACCTTAGTTTTGTTTGTTGAGTTTTCGAAAAAAACTAACTAAAGGTGCCACCTAAGAAGCAAAAGAAAATCATGGAAAGAGCAAAACAAGCTACATTTTCTTGTGAAAAGTAGAAAAATATAAAAAGATAACCTCTTAAGACCCAAGTGCTGAGGGCCTGTTCTTGGAATGAATCTGCAAGGGACTAAATTACAATGAAACAATAAATTCCAAGGATAAGTACCGAGCTCCATTCCAGCAACTTACAGAGCAGCTAGGTGTTGCAATGACTGATAGAAATATTGAATTATAAACAAAGCTTGCTCTTATGTCTCAGATTATAGAAATAGGGAGGTGATGAGCCCTTCATATCTGCAGTGGTAGATGATTCTGCCTGACTGACAGTATATGCTTGAGTGGTGGTGAATGGGGAATAAATAAAATGCTTCTCAAAATGAACCTTCAGCAAGTGTATAGTCTTCAAAGCTGGAGAACATCTCCAATGGGGAGGAGTAAGCTCACTGACATATAAACTCACCCACTCAAGCACATACTGAAGCGGAAGACAATCATTTTCTACAATCTGAGACATAAGAGCAAGCTTTGTTTATAATTCAATATTTCTTGCAATCATTGCAACACCAAGCTGCTCTGTAAGTTGTTGGAATGGTGCTCGCGTACTTATCCTTGGAATTTATTGTTTTATTGTAATTTAGTCCCTTGCGGATTCATTCCAAGAAGTGGCCCCTCAGCACTTGTGTCTTAAGAGGTTATCTTTTTATATTTTTCTACTTTTCACAAGAAAAAGAAAAAAATGTAGCTTGTTTTGCTCTTTCCATGATTTTCTTTTGCTTCTTAGGTTGCAGCTTTGGTTGGTTTTTTGAAAACTCAACAAACATACTACGGTATTGCACACCAGCCTTTTTCTGGTATAGCATTCTTCTTAAAACCGAAAAGGCAGAGGAGTCAAATTACCACTTTCCGCGGTCACTGAGGAGAAACAATCAGGTTTCGAAATATGGGTATCTGACCAGGAGTTTTTTGTTAGTGAGCTTCCTCCCCATTGGAGATGGTCTCCCGCTTCGGAGACTATAAGCTTGCTGAAGGTTCATTTTGAGAAGCACTTATTATTCCTCATTCACCCACTCAAGCACATACTGTCAGTTAGGCAGAATCATCTACCACTGCATATATGTCTCCTTTTTGTTTTTGTCCGTATTCAGTGATGGATCTACACAAATGTACAATTGCTATGAGATATACATTTCATATCTTTTTCTTGCTAATTTTACAACGATGAACACCCTACCTGATTGTTTTATATACCTTTTGTGTTTTTCTCGGTAGTCATAGATTCTAGGATTAAAGCTTGTGATACACTAATCTGCAGAGTTTTCATTATTTAAATGGGTTTCTTTCAAAGACGAAGTATCCAAGTACAGTTTACTTATATTGTCGTTGTTCCCAATTGCGTGTACGTCGTTTGCATCATCAACATAGTGATTTCTGACAGCTCGCAAGTGTTAACGAAAACAACTACAGTTCCTTTTCCTTTCCTTTTGAACGTAAAGCAACAACTGATGACCATTTTTTGGTCAGTCACAGTTACTGTATTTTTTGTTTCTTTCTTTCTTTTGTTTGACGGTTTGCAAAGTCATTATTTCTGTATTTAAATTTTGATTGCTGGAACCGTTCTGTACAGTTACGATTACAACACTGTTCACACAGCTTCCAGAAGCGTAGTTTTCTGGTAATGACGTCACTGTCATCAGGGTACTTTACAATGGGAAGAAATGGTAGTGATGAGATTTACTCATCAGAGCGTAAAACTTTTCTGCACCATCCAGACATGTTCTGATGACCAGTTTCAAGCGACTTACGCAGCATGAAATACAAGTCTCTATGATTCGCTATGATGGTAAAAACCATGAACACATTTTCTGGTCTTCGCACCTAGGACGGTCTGATAGTGTCCAGATGTACTGGCTTGATGACACCTTTTTCACCGTTTATGTGGGTGGAGACAAATGCTTTCAACAAACAGCACACAATGCTTTCAACTTTTCTTTTTCATTTTCTCCTTGAAGATAAAGCACCTCAGAAGCTATCAACTGGATTTTGGAACTGTTCAGTGGATGCATTATTCCAGCTTTCAGCATCACATGGCGTGTAACATGAAGACAGAGTGTGAGGACGGACGGGATGAAACACAGAACAGTGCCCCCTTCAGCAGTGCTCAGTGTCGTGGATTGGTGGCGTTATGTGACAGTTGTTACGAATTTGTTGACGATCTGTATGGGCGATACAATCAGAGACCTAATCAGTATTTGTTCATTATTTGGGGGCTCACCAGGATTTCCTTCGTGTTTGTGTATGACCCATATAGTGTGATTGTGGACAAATCAAATCAGTACTGGAGCAGTGGCTCACGTAGTTTAACGGTTTTGGTTTATTTCTCAATGATTTTGACATTGACCAATATGTACAGACATAGTATATATAGTAACGAAAAACTGTCTTTCATCATCTGTTTGCAGGTTTTTATATGAGAAGTGGTCTTAAAAGCCCAGTCCTGGCGGACCTCGAACTTATGGTGATTTTGAATGGCTGGGAAGGTTTCCTGTGGTCAAGGTCAAAAAACGAGGGGTAATTTGCCAAGTCAAAATGAACAAACAATGAAAAACCAGGCCTATCCAAAAACCAGGATTGTAACAGGCAACCCCAAAATATCGTTGCTCCAAACACACCACTCTGTAACGGTTTGTTATGAAAGTGGTGTGACACAGAAACAAAGGCTGTTTTGTGGTTCCAGACAGGTTGAAGCATGTAGTCAACAGTATTTGTCTCTGTGTCTTTTTCATGATCAAATATTGCGCATGGGATTGTTGAATCACACAGATCTTAATGTCTCTCTAATGCCCTTTATTTATTTGCAGTCTTGATGATACAACCAGTTTGTCCTACTCTTTGGGTGTGACTTCACAGCTGACTGTGTGGATTCCAGTGATGAATCCTTCTGTCAGCATCCTCCTTGTGACAGCACATTGTTCTCATGTACCAAACGGTCAGTGCGTGTCATATAACAACTTGTGTGATCAAACGTCGCACTGTATGGATGAATCAGACGAACGGAACTGTGATTATTTCACTGAGAAACGATTTGATATGCAACGTATTCTTCTCCTGCTCTTGTCAATTTCGATGGAATCTCAAGATTTAAGGCAACCCCGATGAATTCCAGCCAGTCATGCCCAGACAGTCATTACCGTTGTCCCGGTCAGCTCAATGATTGTCGGCCGATTTACACACGATGCAATGGAATGAATGACTGTGTGAATCATGAGGATGAAGAAGGATGTGACGAAGTAAAATGTCCAGGACTTCTCCCGATGCAGGCTGTCTACAATCTGTGTTCATAGTGATCACGTGTGTGATGGCTGGCCTCACTGTCTGACATAATGATGATGAACTATGGTGTGCAACGTTCTTTGTCCTGTGGGTTGTCTCTGTCAGGGTTCATTCTCTGCGTTGTCTTCAGCCTTTCCAGGCAGACCTCTTCCCTCAGACCCGCTCTTTGGATGCTAACAGGTTCTGGAATGACACTGTCTGATGTGAGTAGCAATGTTTATCTTGTTCGTCTGATTCTCGTCAAGTGCTCTTTGACAATAATGCTTGAAGTACAATTGTTAAATTTGAGGTTCCTTGACCCTCAGTGAAAACAATGTACAGCACATAACATTACTTCGTTTCTTGGTTTAAAAAACCTGCAATCATTATCATTGTCTAAAAATCCCCATCACGATACTCTCTACTGATTTTTCCTCTGATGTCCAACAAAAAGCGCTGTCCATGATAGACCTGTCATACACAGACCTGGCAGTGTTTGATTCCAAGCCCTTAACACAGTTTTCTGTCTTACAAGTGTTTGAATTTGACTCATACTGATATCCACACTATCAGTTCAAATGGTTTTCAGTTCACACTGCAGTTAAATGAATTGTACACACATGGAAGTCCTGTCAAAACGTTTCCTCCTGACATTTTCGCAGGTCTTCTTTATCTGCGCATCCTTTCCTCGCAAAAAACTATAAACTATGCTGTGATGAAATTCTACCCCCCAATTTTGACATTTCATCTTGTCATGCCCCCAAGATGAAATTTCATCGTGTGAAGATTTGTTGCAGTCATGGACATACCGAGGGTTTTGCTGTGGCTGGTCGCCTGTCTGTCTGTGTCTGGCAAACGTCTTCTGTTTCTGTGCACGTTTGGTTAGGGGAAAGCATGACGTCTTCAAGTGGATTCAGTGTGTTTCGTTACCAACCTGACCATGGCTGACTTCTTGATGGGTATTTACGTGGCTGTTATTGGTATAGCTGATGACCATTATCGTGGCAGATATCTCTATTATGATGACACGTGGAAAAAACAGCGTGTTTTGTAAGGTGGCCGGTTTTTTTGTCTTTGCTGTCCAGTGAGTTGTCGGCCTTGATCATTTGTCTGATCACTCTAGATCGTTTCATTGTCCTATGCTTTCCATTCAGCACCTTCCGATTTGAGAGAGAACATCAGCAGCGATTGGTTTGTCTGATGATCTGGCTGACTGGCTGGTTTTCTGGCCTTGTTGCCTTTACTTCCAGTGACATCCCACTGGGAGTTTTATTCCCAGACAGGCATCTGTATTCCACTGCCAGTGACGAGGCAAGAGTTCATAGGGAAACACTATTCTTTTGGTGTAATGATGGGTTTCAATTTTTCTTTGTTTTTGGTCATATCTGCAGGGTCAGATATTCATCTACTGGTCTATACAGAGCAACACGTTGAAGACCACTCTACCAAGGCATCACAAGACATGACCATAGCTCAAAGACTGATCACTGTTGCATTGACAGATTTCATGTGCTGGTTTCCCATTGGACTGTGTGGGATGTTGTCATCGTCTGGTGTCCCCCATAGCTGGAGAAGTGAATGTGGCCTTGGCAATATACCCCCCATTCATATTACCTTTAAAAACGCTGCCATCAATCCCTTTCTTTACACGTTCAACACCTTAGCAGAAAAACGAAGAAAATACCAAAAAACTAAACTGTTAAAATGGATGGAAACCCATTTGGATTTAATTTCCCGTTAAAAACTGACCCACGGTTGTTATAATCATATACGATAGCTTTCTTAAAATATGATTTTTGTCTGTAGGCATTTTGGAGGCAATCTTTGAACTAAAACTGATGTTTGGGGAAAATGCTCTCTGTGTCTGGTCTCTGTCTCTGTCTCTGTCTTTGTCTCCTCTCTCTCTCTTCTCTCTCTCCTCGTCTCTCTCTCTCTCTCTCTCTCTCTCTCTCTCTCTCTCGTTGTTGCCTATCCTGTTCTCTATACTCTCCAGCCAGACCAACTGAATAAACTGACAACCTACGCTACTGGGTGTAGACTTTGACGGAATGCTAACCTTCAGAAAAAGCATGTTGAGAATATTGTTCTAAATGGCAAAAAAAGGCCTAATCTCCTATGAAAGCACATGGCAGCTCAAGGCATTGAACATGCGCTAACCTCTGTCGGACTGTATCACACCCTTATATTCTGTGTGGCTGTTTGTGGATTAGGGCTTATACACTGTCCAACAACAATCTGCTTAAATAGAAAAGAATTCAAAATGCAAGCAATGATATTGATCCTGGGGAACCACGAGACAACACCAGTTCAAACCATGCGATACCTGCTCGACCACTTCCCTCAGATGCAGACAAAGACACACTCTAAACAGGTTAAGGCATACTTCCAGAGTAGTTGAAAATCCCACAACCCACTTCATGGGGCGGCAATGAAGATAAAAACCAAAAAGCAACCTCGATTAGGACGTGGAAAAAATTCATGGATGGGGGACAGGCAGAAGAAACTATAACAGGTGTGTGAAGGTAGGCAGAAATCAAAAGAAATAAAACCAAGGATCGGGGAAAAAGTATTCGGA
>JADBJO010007363.1:90000-95000 GCA_016801955.1 Conus betulinus | reverse complement strand
ACATAGGGAGGGGTGGTGGTGAAGGAGAGGATTTCTACAAGGGGGTAGGATAGATGGCAGTGAACACGAAGCGATGGAGAAAAAAAAAAATGTTTTTTCAAAGATGCACAAGGCTTGGTATTCACTTCGCTTCCCATTGGAGTTTGGATGGAAATCACTGAAGAGAACAGTTAATAGGAAAACTTCGAAGCGATGTCTCCAGAGTTGTAAATCGTCTGTCAGGAGAATGTTCGCTCTGATTTAACGCGCTTGAGCCATAACAAAACCCCTTTTTCCCCGTTAGAAAAAAAAGTTTAAATGTTTTATTTTTTTTTTGGTTCAAGTACAAAAAGCGGGTTACAAATGGCTGGCACGTGTAAAAAAAATTGAGAGAAAGGACAAAAGAGAACAGCAATAAAATAAGAAAAAGGAAAAGAACAAGTTTTCAGCTAAAAAAATAAAAAGACAAACTTTTCTCGGCATACCTCTGGATTGAAAATGTCGTTACAATGGACGAGTAAGTGTGAATGGTTGTGTAAGCACACACGCTCGCACCTTTGTGTGTGAGTGCAAATGTCATGTATCTGAGATATTTACCAATTTTCTCTACTCATCATCATCATCATCATCATCATCATCATCATCATCATCTATGTTATTAATATTACGAAATTCTAAGACGCCGTTTCAAATCATCATCATCATCATCATCATCATCATCATCATCATCATCATCATCGTCAATATCATCATCATCATCAATATCATCATCATCATCATCATCATCATCATCATCATCATCATCATCATCATCATCGTCGTCTTCAATATCATTATGTTATCAATATGACGAATATCCAAGACGCCATGTCAAATCAATAGCCTAGGCCGCTTACAATTTACAAATACAAAGATAAAAAAACCAAAAAAACAAACAAAAAAAAAAAAACAAACAAAAAAAACGCCGAGTGAACAAAGAATATACAGCAAGGCACACAACATTTACAAAGGCTCGCATTCATCTTTAGCACACCCAACCTGGCTTTGGGATTTTCTTTCAGCCAAGCACATATTCTTCACCTTCACCTATCCCTTGACATCGTCTGTTGTCGTTGGCCCCCCCCCCTCCCCCCCCCCCCCCCCCCCCCCCCCCCCCCCCCCCCCCCCCCCCGATGATCTGGCCATCACTCTCCTCCATCCGTCCCTGTCCTCCAGCGCTCGCCCAAGATTCTGCTAGGCTCATTCCCAGTCCACTGTCGGATATTGTCCTCCCACCTCTTCCTTTGTCTTCCTCTGTTGCGCTTCCTCTGACTGTTCCTTGCAGGACTGTCTTTGCAAGGCCTGCTGAACGGGACACATGTCCATACCACTTCATTTTCCGCTTCTTGACGACTGTGAGTAGGTCTTCGTGAGGTCCAATTGCTTGTTGAATTATTCTACGGACTTCTTCATTTGTCACGTGGTCAGTGTAATGGATGCCCGAGATCTTTCTGTAGCTTCTCCTTTCAGTTGCCAGAATTTTTCTTTGTAACTCTGCCGTGAGCGTCCAAGTTTCACATGCATACTGAAACACTGAGAGGGCAAGGGAGTGCATTGGGTGGATCTTGGAGCGAAGACTGAGGTGTTTGTCTCTCTCATTATAGTTTTTAGTTTTGTCACTGCAGCTGCTGATTGTGCGATCCTTGTCACAATCTCAGGCGTTGAGCCTTCGTCAGATATGATGGATCCTAGCGCATAGTACACTCCCTACAACCCACCACCATACATATCCATAAAATGAAACAGACGCTACTGTCATCCAGTGTCATCGACCTTCACGTGTCATGTCAAATATTGCATGTGACACGTGTATACTGGTTAGGGTAAATGTGAAAATTCCCATAGACGTATTCAGATTAAAAAAAAAAAATCGCGTACACAGAGGTCTAAGGCGTGATCATACAAAGGGCCATTCCTCTTCTCCTTCTTGTCTGTCTGCGTTTCTGTCTGTCTGTCTGTCTGTCTGTCTGTCTGTCTGCCTGTCTGTCTGTCTGTCTGTCTGTCTCTCTCTCTCCTCTCTCTCTCTCTCTCTCTCTCTCTCTCTCTCTCTCTCTCTCCTCCCAAGATCTGGTCAGCCGAGCAAAAAGATCTGTCGTGAGCATTTTGTCCTTAATACATAAGTTCAAAAAGTATTCCCCGAACATACGTAAAACAAATTGATAAACAAGTTCAACCAGCAGCTCTTTATGGAGCTGAGATATGGGGGTTGACAAATAATGAAGACATTGAAAAGGTATATTTATTTGCTATGAAAAAAAAAAAAAAAAAACCTTGTGCATGTTGATCCAAAGACTCCAAACGATCTTACATACGGAGAACTTGGAAGGTGTCCTGTTTACTTACATGCTTACACGAAAAGTATTAAACATCGGTTACAAGTGGTTCCAGTGAATGGTAGCAGACTACCTGCTGTGACATACAAGACTGTCTATATAAACTGATCAAAGAGGTAAGCAAAAAACATGGGCAAGTAGTGTGCGTAAATGCTGATGCACTTATGGCTTTTCTTACGCATGGATGAGTCAGGAGTTTGGATGTGCCCCAAGCTTTTTGGCTCGTTTCAAGCGACGCATCATTGATTGTACGGTGCCAGGAATGGGATTCTCATATTCAGACGAGTGACAAGATTTTCATCGTGTAGATTGTTTAAAGTCAGTCATTGGCTTGAACCATACGTTTCAGTGTCCTTGTGTCGTTTTGTAAGAACTGCGTTAAGCAAGTTTAGGCTCGGGGTACCTGATGTCGCCGTGCTCTCTCAAAGATACGAGTATGGTGGAAATTGAGCTGCCACGTGTCGTTTATATAGTTCAGCAATAGAGGATGGAATTCATTTTTGTGTTTAGCTGTTCAGTGTTGAATGACTTCAGAAATAAGTTGATTCCATCAACATTTTATTAGACACCATCTAATTTTCGTTTAGTATTGCTGCTATCAACAAAGAATGAAAATGTAATCAGAAACTTTGCACCATATCTGTATAAATCTTTTCACCGCATTAGAGATTTTTCGCAAAAAGTGCGAGCAAAGTGAATATGTCTGTACGTTTTACATAGATATAGCGTGTGTCATACAGCCAATTTTGATTTTGATTTTTACATTATTATTCACAGTTCATGTTTGACCCTGTTCAGATGGGGCCATGACCTTTTTGAATGAAATGTCATTCATTCATTATTTCGTTCATTCACTCCCTCTCCTCTCCCTCCGTCTCTCTCTGTGCATCTATCTGTCTAATTATCTCTCCCTTCTCTCACTTTCTCACTTACAGTGCCTGGATCAACTGAACAGTTCATTATGTAACGTTAGTCAACAGTCTAAGAGTTAAGATGTGAAAACACACGCAGGCACACATGCAGACTGGCACAAAATCACACACACACACACACACACACACACACACACACACACACACACACACACACACACACACACACACACACACACGCGCGCGCGCGTGTTTGCATGTGTTTGTGGACAGCCTGCCCCGCACACACACACACTTGTTAAAGAGCTCCATTACCGGCTCATTGATTACGAAGGATGATGATGATGATGAAAGGCTCCAGATTTGCCAAGCGACTCTCAGGTGCCATGCAGTCTACACAGCTGGATGCTGGCACGCGATTTGAGTTTTGTGTCTGTGTGCTGTAAATTGTTCCCGTGGAGAAAGTGACAGGGAAAAGGGAGAAGAAAGTAAATAATTCCCCTCGAAAAGACACACAGACAGACAGAGACAGACAGACAGACAGACAGACAGACAGACAGACAGACAGACAGACACACACACACACACACACACGCGCGCGCGCGCGCGCGCGCGCGCGCGCGCGTGCGCGCGCACGAAAACTCACACACTGTCTGTCTGTCCGTCTGCCTACCTGCTTGCCTCTCTGTCTGTCTGCCTGTCTGTCTGTCTCTCTCTGTCTCTTTTTTGTTCGCTCTCAGCTACGCCTATATGCACTTCACACAAACGCACACACAGACACAGCCACGTACATACACAGACAAACAGACACACAGACACACACACACATTGTTGTCTGCCTGTCCGTTTGCCTGTCTGTCTGTGTCTGTCTACACACGCTCGCACACACACACACACACACACACACACACACACACACACACACACACACACACACACACACACACACACAGGCATGCACACACACACACACACACACACACACACACACACACACACACACACACACACACACACACACACACACACGCACGCACGCATGCACACACATTGTCAGTCTGTCTCTCTATCTGTCAGTCTCCCTGTCTCTCTCTTTGTCTCTGTCTGTCTGTCTGTCTGTCTGTCCGTCTGTCTCTATCTGTCTCTGTCTCTGTCCCTCTCTCTCTCTTTCTCTGTCATGCCCCCTACACACCTATGTTACAATCAGCCTTTTCAAAAGTGCATAAATATGGTAACTAGTATCTTTCTTAGCTGTTGGGTTTTTTGAGTGCAATCTTATTGTTATTGTTAGATCTGGTTACAAACGGTCTCTTAGTATGAAAGGTCAGAAGCATGGACAGTCATGCATTCTGCTTGTGTGATCACTCATCAAGTCATACAGTATTGAAATAAAAAGACAGGATGCAGGAGTGATAGGAAGACAGAATTCTCAAGTGTCCAAAAGTGAGCCCTCTCTTCTACACACACACACACAACACACACACACACACACACACACACACACACACACACACACACACACACACACACACACACACACACACACACACACACACACACACACACACACACACAAGCCCACTTTCTCTCTCTCACACACACACTCACACACACACACACACACACACACACACACACACACACACACACACACACACACACACACACACACACACACACACACGCACACACACACACGCACGCACACACACACACACACACACACACACACACACACACACACACACACACACACACACACACACACACACACACA
>JADBJO010007363.1:77500-80000 GCA_016801955.1 Conus betulinus | reverse complement strand
TTTTTTGGCCATTCCGATCACCACAGCCAGTATCACCACTCTCCACACCGTCACAAGCCGCCATCCACTGCACAACAGAGAGAGACCGACCCCGGAGAGAGGAGGGGACGAGGAGAGACGAGAGAGATTGAGGGGGGAGGCCGAACAGCACCCGCAGGGAGGAGAGGGAGAAAGAAGAAAGAAAGGCGAGCGAAAGAAGAAGGGAGGAGAGAAAAGAAAGAGAGCCGGGCGATGAGAGTTTCTTTGAGATGATAGTCGAGGAGGAAAAGGAAGAGGCCCCCAGAAGAGCGACCGAGGAGAGAGGGGACGGCAGAGAGAAGGAGGGAGAGAGAGGGACGGCGCGCCCAGAGAGACGCACGGAAAGATGGCGAGAGAGAGATGGAGAGAGAGAGAGGAGGGAGAGAGAGAGGGAGAGAAAAGAGGACGGAGGAGAGGAGAGGAGAGAGAGAGGAGGGAGGGACGAGACGAGGGAGGGAGGACGAGACCGAGACAGAGAGGACAGAGCGAGAGAGGAGAGACAGAGAGGAACGAGGGACATAGATGTAGTACTAATGAGAAGAATCCGAGAGAATAATATCACTGAATAGTAGATAATTCTGTATGCTGCCCCCTGTCAGGCCTAGAGTGCGCTGAATGTAGGCCGATATGTTCGGGGGGGATGATAGAGAACGCTCTTCCTTTCGCCATCTTAGACCCGAAGCCGTGCCGCGCGGAGAGAGATTATGAGCAGGAAATGTACCGAGACAGGAGCCCCCCCCCCCCTTTCCAGAGGCTGTGCACGATTCGAAGTGGAATGCCTCCAAAGTACTATGATAATATGATCAGAAAAAAAAACCGTAACTATCAAGAATTCTCATAATTAACTACTTCTGCTACATCCTGCGATTCCACTGTCACGACCAGCCGCCGCTGCGCCCCATCGTTTGCCGAAGGATACTAACCATGCGGAGCATTATCCTCAAGATAACATCTCACCATTTTCAGTTGTGTGCTTTAGTCTGTGTAAAAACTTCGCCCCCTTGAGTCTTTGTTTATATTAACGTTATCCTTAAGACTATACCAATCTATCTCAAAAGTACAAGGCGATACACACACGACGTCCCTATCCCCGCTGATTCCTCTAACCGCTCTACCTATTCATTCCTCCAACCTCTTCCCTCGTCACTCCAGGCATCCCCCCACCCACCACCCACCTCGACATCACATACTACCCATCAGTGAATTTTCAAGTAGTACACAGCAAACAACAACAACATCAACTGCGCACCCCTCCCCCCACACGCACACACACACACCACACACACACCAACACCAACACCAACACACACCACAACACCGCCACACACACACACACAACCGCCCCCCAACGCCACACCAACTGCAAGACGCTCACACACCAACGACAACGCACACGCCTCACACGCCACACGCCCGCACAACACACCACAAACACCACACAAACACACACACACACCAAACACCACACCACACCACAAACCTCAACACACACACACACACAAACAACACCACCACACATACACACACACCAACACCACACACACACACCCCTATACCACCAACACACCACCCCATACACCACCCTGCCACGACTACCCACAAACATATACTACACACGCACGCCACGCACGCACGCAAACGCCACCGCACGCCACGGCAGCACGCACGCAGAGACAACACAAACCACCAACACAAACACCACACACAATCACACAGAGGAAACATGGTTATCAAGCCGCGTGGGGCGCCGCACTTACACCCCACGTAAAGTCAGAACCAAACAGCAAGGACCCCCCCCCCGTCACCAAGCTAAACACACAGAACCAGAACGCTGGAGCGATATATTAAACATGAGCACTGTTTGTTGAAACAGGACACTACCTTTTAAAAGAGCGTTTTTGAAAGTTTACGCACCAGGTATGGATAGTGCCAAGATGAAGATGAAAAGAAACAGGAGAAACAGAAGGGAACGCACAGAAACACAACGGACGTTCAAAGTAGTTTCCATCTACAAATAACACCCCTGAAACATAATAATTCTAATCAAACACGACATAGTTTCTAATGAAGGAATGCATTAACAAACGTCAGACAAGGGTACAAAAAAAAAAATACGAATCACAATTTCACCCTCCATCTATTCACCCCCATCCATCCAAACCTTTCACATACCTTTCCCTCTTCTTAAGAGCGTTTTTCCATTCCGTGGAAGGAAGCTGTCTTCTGTCTTCTCTTCCTTAAGCTGTACTGTAGGTTTGCTTTCTCTAGCGAATTTGAATCACAGAGGTAAACAGCGATGTCGATATGGTATGGGCAGCACACAGGCAATAGATAATTTTCAGGGCAGTGTATCTTGAATGTACTTGGGCCTGATGATGCCAAATCCCTCTCTAGTCTTGACCAAAGTCCAATTCCTCCGACTAGAAGCCCCCCCCCCCCCCCCCCGCCCCCACTCCGCCTCCCCTTCTTTCCCTCCCCAAGT
>JADBJO010007363.1:70000-72500 GCA_016801955.1 Conus betulinus | reverse complement strand
GTGTGTGTGCGTGTGTGTGTGTGTGTGTGTGTGTGTGTGTGTGTGTGTGTGTGTGTGTGTGTCTGTGTGTCTGTGTGTCTGTGTGTCTGTGTGTGTGACAGCGTGTGTGTGTGTGGGGGGTGGGGGTGGGGGTGAGAACAGGCGCAGCTGAGGGCCTTCACGTCCAGACGATTCACCCTCGCACCGTCACTCCTATATCAATCGGCATCCCCGTAGCCATGATGGGGCTATGGTTTATGAGCGAGACGAGACGTTGCCGACATGAACAATCTTAATGGCGCGGAGTACCCCCGCCAAAGTCATGTAGGCATTTAGATTAGAGAGATGTAGTGACTAAAATACAAGTGGAGTGCATATCTCTGTATTTTCTGTCCTCGGCGCATCTGTAGCTGATAGTGTCCCCTCCCAACAATTTGAGAAAAAAACAGGGAGAGATAGCGGGTTGGGGGAACGAGAGAGGAACCGCGTTGGACTATCATTTATCAGCAGCACATGGACTTCACAGACACCATCTGGGTTGATGTACGGGTACTTTCGTTTCATTTGATCAGATACATCCTTACCTGCATGAATTGGCATGATTAGATAATCAGCTGCCATGGTGAGGTGGTTAGTATCGTGGGATGTCGTGGGTTGAGTCTTATCAGAGGCATCACTTTGTGATACTTTTCAGACTGTGCCGACTGAGCTGAATGTGCCATAAACCATATGGAAAGATTGGTAAACCACACTGTCGTGTTTTTCTTCTTCTTTACGGGCTCGTCTCTTAGAGTGCCGCTCCAATTTCTTTACCAAAACTGCAGGTGTCTGTACCTCCCAGGCCTGTCCGACGACAGCATGTGTTGTGTGACAGGGAATTCAGTCACGCCCTGTAGGCTCAGACTGAAATGGAACTCTAAGGAGTCATCTGCATTATCCTCAGCCTCACTGATCATCAGAAAATCTCAAATCATGTGACAGTTTGTGCCCTGGTTTCCTGGAGACCCGAATTTTTATCTCCACTTCCGTACCCGTATCCGTGGAGAGTTCGTGTGTACCCGTACCCGGGAGAGAGTTCGTGTGTACCCGTACCCGTGGAGAGTTCGTGTGTACCCGTACCTGTGGAGAGTTCGTGTGTACCCGTACCCGGGGAGAGTTCGTGTGTACCCGTACCCGTACCCGGGGAGAGTTCGTGTGTGGGTTGTCATTGCCATCATGGGAAACTCGCCTGGGATGGGCATGGTGCTGGCCTCAGAGGACGCTCAGTGATGCCGGTTCTGTGACTAACACCTAATTTTCGTAATCTGAGGCTTACTTAGAGGGAGATGTCATGTAACAATTTGGATCAGAATGTCTACCACTAAACTCTCCGCTCCTTAAAAAAAAACCATGGAACAAAATAGCAATTAAAATAAGACATACAGCAAATCAAAATGCAGTTTACATAACACGATTTTTGTAAAATTGCCTCGGGAATAAGCGAGGGGAAACTATCAGGAGTGGATAAATTGTGTTACTTCATTCCATAAATTTATAACGGTTGTTATAAGTACGAATGAATGAATTTCAGAAACTGATACAAATGGTTTGCATATCATGTAATTTACAGATGGACAGAACGACAAACAGACGGACCGACAAACAGACACCAAGACACTGACAGGAGCGACGTTTGTTGTACTATTCACTGCTGAGTTTGTTCTGTCCTGGCATTGTGAAACAATTGCTTTAGGGCGAGGTGACTGAGATATTTTATAATCTATGCCCGCTTGGATGACATAGATTCTTCAAAATGACGTGCTATGGCTGTGTATAGTCTCCCACCACAGACATTGCTCAATTTGTTCGATTGGCATTCTCTTCAGAGAGCAGGTAAGACCTCATGGCGAAAAGCGTGGCCCTGTCTGGAGTTGTACTGTCGTCGCCTGTCACCTGAACAGCGAATGGGGCTGCGGGATGCACACCGCACTTGCATGATGGTGGTGTTTTCCGTCTGCAATCATGAAATACGGGCGGGTACACCCATAGGAACGCTCCCGTGGAGGTTCTGTCGTGTCACAACCAGAAGCCATTACACAAAGGCATCTGCCAGGGAGCAACTATATCCCTTGACGTCTTGATTGAAAGCCAAGTGCGTGCCTGCAGCCTATGTGAACACAGCGCAGGCTTCCAAGGTGGGTGCAGGATTGCTCCCAGCTGGTTTGTTTGGCGGTTGAGGACAGTACTTCTCTGGATCCCACCCGCACCTTCGGGTGTATCTTGTTCTTTGTCTTTTCTAAAATGACCTGCTATAACTGTGTAGAGTCTCTTACGTCAGAAATCGTTCGATTAGTTCGTGAGGACCAGTCCTTGTTTTGAAAACAGTATATAGGAAGTTGAGTTTCTTGTTCATTGCAGTCTGTTGTTAATTTTATGATGTTTGAATCTATGATCGATCACTAGCAGTCTTGGAAGTGTTTTGAGCGGTTCTGATCAAGAGGCGGTGTGGGTTGGTTGGTCCTGCCACGAGGATTCTCTTTGG
>JADBJO010007363.1:60000-65000 GCA_016801955.1 Conus betulinus | reverse complement strand
CCACGACCGAGTTCTTTTACAGTTTTTATCAATCAGCATCTCACTGATCACTGTATTTGAAAGAAAACGTTACACCCGAAAGCTCAGGTAGGATCCAGAGAAGTACTGTCCTCAACCGCCGAACAAACCAGCTGGGAACAATCCTGCACCACCCTTGGAAGCCTGTGCTGTGTTCACATAGGATGCAGGCATGCGCATGGGCATTTACTGTATTTGATCTTGCTTATAGCAGACTTGACGGGGCCATCGTTGTCGGCTGGGCTAAAAACACCATAGCTGGACGTGAGGTTCGGATAGAGATGGAGCCAGTCAACAATGATCAACTTTGACTTAAAGGGGGGAAAAACGGAAAACAAATAAACAAGCAAATACATTTGAAACACACGAGGCTTATCATTCACAGGACAACTCTGACAAGATCGATAGTTCATTACGCTATTGCTTGGGGCGAAGAGATGGGGCTGGGGCTTATAGAATGAAGAAGAAGAAGAAGAAGAAAGAAGAAAAGAAGAAGAAGAAGAAGAAGAAGAAGAAGAAGAAGAAGATGATGATGAGATGATATGATGATACGATGATAATAATGATGGGAAAAAAATACAAAGGAAAAAAATGTAGAAAAAGACAAAATAAGAGAGAGAAAAGAAATGAATGAGAAAAAAAGAAAGAAAAAAAAAAAGAAAGAAAAAAAAGAAAGAAAGAGAAAGAAGAAAGAAAGAAAGAAAAGGAAAGAAAAGAAGAAAGAAAGAAAGAAAGAAAGAAAGAAAGACAGAAAGAAGAAGAAAGAAAGAAAGAAGAAGAAGAAGAAGAAAATGAAGAAGAGAATGAAAAGAAGAAGAAGAAAAGAAGAAAGAAGAAGAAAGAAGAAGAAGAAGAAGAAAAAGAAAAAGAAAAGAAAAGAAGAAAGAAGAAGAAAAAAGAAAAAAGAAGAAAAGAAGAAGAGAAGAAGAAAAGAAGGAGGAGGAGGAGGAGAGAGGAAAAAAGAAAGACCGAGAAGAGGAAGAGGAGGAGGAGGAGGAGGAGGGGAGGGGAGCGGAAGGAGGAGGAGAAGAAGAAGAAAAGAGATCACCAGTTCTCAGTCTCTCTCTCAAGAGTAACCCAGAGAGAGAAAGGCTAGGGACAGGCGGGAAAAGGAATTGTGAATCTTCTTATTGAGCCAATCGAACGGTAACCTCTTCTGTTTCGTCATGAGAGCGGGAAGCGAGCGCAGCGATGCGAACTGGTCAGAACGGTCAGCGAGAAAACGGGTAACCCAGAGAGTGGCCCAAATATGAGAAGAGATAGAAGGAAATGAGTAGTGGGCTCAATCTGAAGTGCGATGGAAATGACCCTGATAGAGGATGAAAAAAAAAAAATCAAATAGAATGATTCCCAGGAGGCGCGACTTTGATTTGTTTTTCCGGGTCTTTACATTTTTCTTTGTATTGGACAACCTCTCCTCTTATTCCTAAATCCTACGAAAACGGCTATATAGAATGCAGGCATCGCTCTCTCTCTCTCTCTCTCTCTCTCTCTCTCTCTCTCTCTCTCTCTCTCTCTCTCTTCTCTCTCTCTCTCTCTCTCTCTCTCTCTCTCTCTCTCTCTCTCTCTCTCCCCTCCCTCTCTCTCTCTCTCTCTCTCTCTCTCTCTCTCTCTCTCTCTCTCTCTCTCTCTCGTTAACTACAACCCTGCCGTGCTCTCTAGTACCATCAAGCAAAAAAGTGAAGTAGAGGAACAAAATGTTTCGTTTTGATGTACATGCTTCACACTACATTTAATGAAAAAGGGCCTTTATCTATTGTTTGAATAACAGTTCGAACAGCACAACATATTTTCGAAGCAAATCTTCCGTTCACAGCGAAGATGATGTGACATATGTTGTTAACATTTGTGTGTGTGTGCGTGTGTGAGTGAGTGAGTGAGTGTGTGTGTGTGTGTGTGTGTGTGTGGGTGTGTGTGTGTGTGTGTGTGTGTGTGTGTGTGTGTGTGTGTGCATGCATGCGTGCGCGCGCATGTGTGTGTGTGCGTGCGTGCGCATGCGCATCTGTGCACGTCCTGCCCTCCCCCAACTCTCTCTCTGTCTCCTCCCACGTAATATTTCTTTACTACGTTTTTCATTCTATGTTACCTTTCCTTGCCGTAGTATTACATGTGCGCGCGCGCGCGCGAGCACACACACACACACACACACACACACACACACACACACACACACACACACACACACACACACACACACACACACACACACACACACACACACACACACACACACACACACACACACACAAACACAAACGTACACACATGCGCGCGCGCGCGCATAAGCACAAACACACGGGCACGTGCGCGCACGCGCGGGCACACACACACACACACACACACACACACACACACACACACACACACACACACACACGTGCACGCACGCAGGCACGCACGCACGCACGCACACACACACACACATCGAACTCTCTCTCTTTCTCTCTCTCTCTCTCTCTCTCTCTCTCTCTCTCTCTCTCTCTGGCAGCAATTTGGGAGGGCTGGCGGAGGCAGGGATAAGAAAGAGATAGCTGAAGATAGGTTTTCACCACTCTGAGAGGAGGTGGAGATGCAGCAGACGACCACATGCTGACCTGCGGAGACATCTTCAGAAGACCCTAGAAACACATCACCTTTCTGAACTCGTGTGTGGTCTTGGTCTTTGTAACGATATGGTTAGGTCCAGTTTCATTGAGTCAATGTTCACACACACCAAAGGTGACATGGTCGATAGAGATTACCATCCAGAGAAAGGTGAGAGGGGAGTTGAAAGTACTGGTAGGCTGGAATTTGGGAGATGGCTGGGGTAGGGGGATAAGGGGGGGGGGGGGGAGGGGGGGGAGATAGCCCAGCTCTATATCAACAATATCAGAGCCAAAAATATTTCCGACAGGCAGCGGAAATGACAATTTTCATATTGGGTACCAAAGTGCTCGAAGGGTTGCGTGAAAATGTATCAAGTTATTTCTATTCCAATAATTTGACCTATGACAAATATTTCTGAGTTTGGAAAATATCTTTACATGAAGGACACGGCCTAAACGTCTATACTTTCTTCTTAGCTATGGCAGTTCTGTTAACCTCAGCAGTAAAACGTGTCTTGTATCCAGTGTCTTGGCTGGTACATATAATCCCAAAACAAAATACAGACAAAAAAAAAATAGGAACTTTCTATTCTATAGAAACAGAGAGATTCAAATTGTAATAAAGGCATTTCATATACCAGTCGGCACGGTATGTTCATAGATAGGAGCTTTAGCCAACATTTGATAGATTTTGTCGAAGTTCTGATGTGCAATGGATATTTGCTAGTTTCTCCATGCATTTTTTTTGTTTCAGTTAAAGGCATGTAGGGGGACATTTAGGAATCTTTTAGGGCAAGATATATCCACTGTTTCACTTTCCTCGCATTCTTCCGCAAAAACCACACTGTAGCTGTTTAATGTAGGATGGGTTAGATTTAAAAATCTAATGGTGTCTAGAACATACCAAACCTATTGCTCTTATTTTTACAGTTTCAAATATTTTTGTGTGACTTTTTTTTTCTTTTTTTTTGTTTTGTTTTACTTTTTGCCTTCAAGCCTCAAGGTAGTACTTCACTCACAATATTTTCCAGTCCAGAACTTTTTGCCACATTCTAGATATCTTTGGCTTTTTCCCCCCTTATTTCTTCCTTTGTTATGCACTGTAGCTGGTTACGATCGTTTTTGATCTTGTTCATCAAAATATATGTTATCATTTTCATTAAATGTTTTGAAAAAAAAAAACTGGTCTTGCCATTGTTTTGGGGTTAATCTAACTACATATCGTTGGTTTTCTCCTGGTAAAGTTGCAGAACAATTCTGGATAATCAGTTGCTTTGAAAATGTTATGAAATCAACTTGTGCTAAAAAAAAAACATTTTCTTTTATTTCCAGTAAGATCAATGTATTTCATCCTTTCCTTTATATACAGCCATTTTTTTTTCTGTCTGTTCCCTATTTCTTTCAGATTTCGCTCTTGAAAACTCTGAAATAGCCCTTCCACTGTCCAGCTATGTTCTCTACATTATTACCAAATAACTCGTTACATTTTTATATATCACAGCTTACTGTCTTGATTAGACAGCCAGCAGCCACATACAGTGTGTATGTAAATATTTCTAATGTGTGTGTGCGTGCGTACGTGCGTGAGTGCGTGCTTGCACACGCGCATGCGCGCGCGCGCACGCGCGTGTGTGTGTGCATGTCTGTGTTTCACTTATGATATGAATGCATTTTCTTTGCCCTTCCAGCATAGAAACACAGCACCATACACAGGACAAAATGCAATGTATATGGAGAAGCAGGGGTAATATAACGTCCAACAAAAACAGCAACAGGAAACTATCCAATGAGATCATAACACTGCTGCAGGATATATGAACAAATATAGGCAAGACTGGCAGTTTTCTGATCATCACCTTCCTTTCATGCTGTTTCTTCTCGGTCTCCCCTTCTTCGCTTTTGTTTTGCTCTTCTTCATTTCATATGATCAGCTTAAGACGGCTTAATCTAAAACGATTCCCCACGGCAGACGAGAAAAACTCAAATTGCTTTCGGTACAAAAACTGCATCAATCTTCTTGATCTTGTTTAATCAGCTTACGACGGCATAAACTGAAGTAATTTGATTACGCATGACAGATAGAGAAATAAATCAGATGCCTTCTACACAAAAGATGATTTATATAATCCGAGAGCTTGAATTGTTTTCCAGTTAGCAATGCCAATCGGCAGGTGGACATCTAATGTTCATGTAATCGTTGCTACCGACTCGTTAGTGTTCAGACTGAAAACAGTATATTCTAATTTGTCCAGATATAAGAGCTGTCCATTTTTTTGTAAAGCGGTGAATGATTTATTTCTGTGTTTTATTAACAATTTTCCTATGAATGATATATTTCTGTGTTTTATTCACTATTTTCCTTAAAAAAGAAATAAAGGCCAAGGTTTGCTTGGTCCA
>JADBJO010007363.1:55000-57500 GCA_016801955.1 Conus betulinus | reverse complement strand
GGCTATAAGCAACACTACCTTACCTTACCTTAATCTGAAGGAATCTCAACACAACAGCGGACTTGACGAGGATTCCTATCTCTTCCTGATTTTCCTGGTATGTCTTGCCCACCACCTCCCAGTTTCTCTCACCGTCACTAATTACGACTGGAGAAGACAGTATGCAAGAATTCTCTCCCCTTCTCTGGTAGAAAAAGTCATCCGGAGTACGTCTCCCATCTGGTCGTTCTCTTCCTTTCGTCTGGACGAGATTCGCTGGCCTTTGTGCGTCAGCAGTTCTGCCACTTTGGGGCACCAGATGAGGGAGAAAAGGTCTGTCAGTTTGCTATTTTTTCCCGTTGTGACGCACTGGCGTGCTAACCAGATTGGAGTTGGGTTGATTTTGGGTGGAGTGGCTGGCAAGAAGAGGAGAGCATTGTAAGATCAGGTCACTGAGTTTGACAACTTGCTGATCGTGTTAGAGACTGCGACTACAGCAATGCTTCGTTATTTCAGTCCTTCAAGCATGCATGCACCTGCATATGTATATATGCGCACGCGCGCACACTGTCTGTCTCCCTCTCTGTCTGTCTGTCTGTCTGTCTGTCTGTCTCTCTGTCTGTATATGTCTGTCCGTTTGTCTTTGTCCGTCTATCTGTTTAGCAGTCTGTCTGTCTGTCTGTCTTTCCTGTTCCTCCCTCACTCCCTCTCTCTGGTTCAGTCAAAATCTTATCTGCAAAAAGACATTCACGTAACGTGGAACTCCTATGTACTTCATGATGACCCTCTCTAGAAAAAAACATGTCATGTAGTCTATTTTTTTAGATATTCTTTATTATCACCTCTCATGCCTGTTGAACACGTGTTTCCCAGGGACTTGATCTCAGGCCTATTTCATTCCCAATTTACATTACTAATCTTTCGTTTCATCTAGCATAAACTAGTAACCTCTTTGCTGACAACACTACCCATCTTCATAGAGACAAAAACTCAAATTAACTTTTCATCTATCTGCGGAATGAACGCGATGATTCTGTCACCTGGGCCAACGGAAATCGCCTGGCGATTAAACCCAGTATATCTAAGATAATATAAAAGACAAAAAATCAAATCACCAACACATACCTGCTTATGTGATTAAAAGATTAATTAATTCTAAAGCATTGTAAGAAGTTGATTTCTACAAGCTACTTGGTCTCGCTCTTGATAACAATCTATCCTGCATCAAACTTGGATTCACTATTGATAACAAATTGATAACAAATTGATAACAAATTGATAACAAATTGATAACAAATCTATCTGCATCAAACTTGGTCTCACTATTGATAACAAATCTATCCTGCATCAAACTTAAGTCTAACTATAGATAACAAATCTATCCTGCATCAAACTTGGTCTAACTATAGATAACAAATCTATCCTGCATCAATTTTGGTCTCACTAAAATTGTAGCACTATCCTGCATCAAACATTCTGAACACCGAAAACTGTCGTCCAAGAAAATACTCCAGCTAAGTAAAATGAAACAGTTACTTTAAGAGCACTCGAACAAAATATTCAGAAAAGAACACATTTCACTAGATAATTATAGATTATGCATCAACATTCTTGGACCTAGCGAACGGTACTTGCTCACAGCCGCTGACAGTGTATACAGATGTTTTAACATTTACACAAATAAACTGAATGATAATCACCGGCTTGATTTCTTCCATTTAGATAGAAATGGTTCTCCATTAAAGCTGTTGTGATGTTCAAGGTGATCCGTAACTAAACACGATTTTATCTCCCCCAAATTAACATCCATAGCAAGAGTATCATTTTTTCCTCCTGGTCCAGAACTAATTTTTTTATGTCCTCTTTCACCCGCTGTGACGGTATGAAGGAAGGAAATGCAGAAAGACATCAAACGTAAATCCAGCTTATTTCCCGAAAAAAAAAGCGTACAATAAACATTTAATGATGCGTTTATAAATAGCCAACTTATCAATTTTGTGTTCATTAAGGGGCGTTATTTTCTCTTCTGCGTTTGAAAAATTTACACAAGTTGAAAAGTGCATGCGCACGCACTGTGAGTGTGTGTGTGTGTGTGTGTGTGTGTGTGTGTGTGTGTGTGTATGTGTATGTGTGTGTGTGTGTGTGTGTGTGTGTGTGTGTGTGTGTTCTTCAATTTAATGTCTATACACATAAGTGATTTTAGACAACCAAAAATAAATAAATAAACAGGGTAGTAAAGGAGGAAGGGAGGGGAGGGGGGTGGATACACAGGCAACTGAAGGAGATAAAGAGATAGAGAAACAGCGAGAGAGAAAAAGATGAAGAAGTATAAATGAAAAAAGGGAAAAAGGAGAAAAAGGAGGATTGGGATGGAAATCGGAAGAAAAAATGTTAACGTGAATAAAAATTGCAACCTATAACATAACTAGAATAACATTTTAAAAAACATCAGATGAACGCTGAAGGTAACAGGATACTAACATTTAAACGTGAAAGTAGAATTATTAAAGGAATCTAAAAA
>JADBJO010007363.1:37500-45000 GCA_016801955.1 Conus betulinus | reverse complement strand
AGTTTATAATGTGAAAAAGCAGTCACCGTTACGATTTTGATGTCAGAATGCCATTGCACTTCACGAAGACAATCATTTGAATTCCTGATATTTTCACTAATAGTGAAATCCACTAGCTGACGATGAATATCTTTTTTTTTTGACAATATGATGTTGCCTTTTGACACCAGTGTTCTCTAATACTAAGTCCCTCAATCTGCAGGAATCCCATCCCAGCAGCAGACTGGGTGAGGATTCCTACCTATTTCTGGTTCTTCCGATAATGTCCTTCTCACCACTCCTGGTTTCTCTCACCTTCACTGATTAGGATTGAAGAAGTCAGAATTCTCTCCCTTCCCTGGCATGAGATGTCATCCGGAATAATGTCCCTTGTCTGGTCGATTCCCTCCTTCCGCCTGGACGAGATCTGTTGGGCCATTGTACGTCGTCTGTTCTGCCACTTTGGGGCTGCAAGTGAGGAAAAAAAGGTCTGGTGATTTGTTGTTATTTTTAGCAGTGACACACGCAAGTCTTGCCCAGATTGGAGCTGGGTTGATTTTGGGCTTGAGGGACTGGCAAAAAGAGAGGAGAGTGTTGTAAGATAAGGACACTGAGTTTGACAAAACTTGCTGATTGTATTAGCGACCGCAACTTCAGTATTTTGTATTTCAGTCTTTGAGGCATGCATGCTCATGCATTTACATGTACATAGATCTATCCTTGCGCAAGTGCACGTGTGGATCATTTGCCTATGTAATACTTACTCCATCATCGCGTATGTTTTTGGTACCTTGTATTCCTTTATCTCATTTATATGATTTAGCTTAGCCTGTACAGATAGGAAGGACAGGCTATGAATGAAGACTCAGTTCTGGATTCTCTCTCTCTCTCTCTCTCTCTCTCTCTCTCTCTCTCTCTGAAATGTGCACAACAACAACTGTAAACTTCCCTTATTTTAACTTCCTTAAACATAACATAGTACTTGCTTCCTCTTTTGTTCTGGTTCTTCCTGTTGTTGTTATTTCTGTTTCTCATTTTCTATCAGCTGTTTTCCTCTGCCATGAAAGCCAGTAATTGCCTAGCATGATTTACCCCGTGCCTTTGGGCCGTCTGGAAACTAGACTCGATGGTCTGAAGAGATGGCGACAGTAATTACATTTTCTGGTCTTGTTTGCATTGGGGGCAAAAAGACTGGTGATTGATTTTAGTCATATCTATCTATCTGTCTAGTATCTGTCCATCTAACTACCAATCTATCTAACTATCTATCTATCTATCTATCTATCTATCTATCTATCTATCTATCTATCTATCTATCTATCTATCTATCTATCTGTCAATCAATAAGTCAGTCAGTCTCTATCTTTCTATGTCTCCAGCTACCTTTCTATGTATCCGCCTACCTACATACCCACACGCAAGCTGGCCCTGTCGCAGTCACGACACAGCAGTTTCATAGGGAGTTCTCAATATCAAATCATCTCAAGGCCGCCCGTTGGAGGAGACGTCGCGCTGCTGCCAAGTAATTTAGGTCCTTTTCGGTGGGTTCCTGTTCTGATCCAACGAAGGCAGGATGGAACACACTAAGCCTTCCATTGGCGACGATTATTGCGTGGCTGCGGCGGAGCCAGCGTGAGCAAGTGTCTCTGTCTAAAGGGCGCCACGACGTCCATCCAGCAACAGTCTTCATTCAGTTTTCAATACCGATGGCGTCCTGGCAATGCGTGCCCAACGCATTTTAGACTAACTTTTACTCAGGGTCGGCAATAAGAGAGATGGATGGTGTGTACAGTGTGATGAATTTCTCACTGTTGAACATCTGGTTGTAGCATTGGTGCTAAAATGGCTTCCGACGCACAGACTTTACTGCGGAAGCTATGAAGGACTTCTACCTCTAATTAATGCCATTTTCTCAGCGCTCGGAAGGACGTTTATATTTGTTCTCCTTTATGATGGATAGGTTATATGCTGGAGAACAGGATATCCGCTCTCTCTCTCTCTCTCTCTCCTCTCCTCTCTCTCTCTCTCTCTCTCCTACTCACCACGCCCTCCCTCCCTCTCCTCTCTCTCTCTTCCCCCTCTCCTCTCCTCTCTGATGCTCCTCTCTACGAATCCGCTCACACTCCTCCCTCCCTCCCTCTCTCCTCTCTCTCTCTCTCTCTCCTCTCTCTCTCTCTCCACTCATCTCTCTTCTCTCCCTCCTCCCCCTCCCTCTTCCCCTCTCTCTCTCTCTCTCCTCTCTCTCTCTCTCTCTCTCTCTCTCTCTCTCTCTCTCTCTGTTTTCTGTTTCCATAGTCATATAAGTTTGTGTTGTTGCTTGGATTTTCATTCTGACGTGAGCTTTCATGATCAGTTAGGCGAAAAAAACAATATATCTCAATGGGTTTGCTGTTGGTGTTGTTGTTTTTCTTGTTATTGTTGTTATTGTTGTTGTTGTTATTGCTTTTGTTGCTGCTGCTCTTACTCTCCTCCTCGATAAATCCTTATTATAATGATGCTTGAGTAGTGGCAGCAGCAGCAGCAGCAGTATTATTAGTAGTAGTGGTAGTAATGGTAGTAGTAGTAGTCGTGTAGCAGTAGTAGTAGTAGCAGCAGTAGCAGGAGGGAGGAGGAGGAGGAGGAGGAACGCTTGTAGCAAGTGCATGCACACATAGAAGAGGGAGAGGAGAGAGAGAGAGAGAGAGAGAGAGAGAGGAGAGAGAGAGACAGACCAGACAGGACAGACAGACAGACAGACAGGCAGAGGCAGAGACAGAGAGAGTGGCTCCTCCCTGCTATTTTCCAATGGAAATGAATGTGTTTTGAAAGGACAACATCCGTCTGCCCAAATCAACACTCAAGCATACTGTGATTAGCAGGAACACACAACTTCCTTTTTCAATCACTCACAGCTGTCACCTTTCCCCACGAACTTTTCTTTCCTTCTCTCTGTCTGTATTGACGAATTGTCGTAAAAAAAACATCACCAATCATCTTGTCTCTTTGCTGTCATTATCTGCCCTTGTCACCATCAATCAGCATTGATTTTCATTGCTTTCAGTTTTCGTTGGTGTGAGAGAAATGGAAGAATAAACAGAGAACAGAAGGCATCGGGAAATCACCAGCAGATATTATGTTCCGTTAATTCTCCTCTCTAAATGTCAGCTCTCTATCGATGGCTTAGTTGAAAGCTTTTCACACATACATCCCCTGCTACCCTTCATTTCTTCTGTCATCCTCCCCTCCCTTCCTCCCCTCCTCACATGATCCCACAGTCGTGAGAATATTTCATTTACAACGTCTTCCCTATGCTATACTTCCTCTTCATGTGTAAACCAAGAAGCTGAGTTTATCCACGGCAATCAACAGATTTCCTCTCATAAATCAGGATGGTGGTGAAAATGATGTCCACAATAAAGACTAAGACTTTAATGGTGACCATGATAATCATGAGCCTGGTACATGTATCATTTTTCTTGATATATATATATATATATATATATATATATATATATATATATATATATATATATATATATATATATCGGAAATGAAAAATGGAAACAAAAACCTTTTCAATTAAATGTGACTCTTCGTCTAATACACTTGTAATGTGACAGGGACCAGGAATCTGAGTGGGCAAAAGAAAATAAGCAAAGAGAACATGATGAGGAAAAACAAAAACAAACGAATACACAAACAAACAAACAAAAACCAATGTGGCTTTTTTCTTTATCTAGAACAATCCAGCCTGTGGTTGACAAGTGCCTCTCGCGCCGACCCAGATACACAATCCAGCATCCTGCTGATATTGAATCTCAAGTTCTCTGATGGTGGTGGAACCAGGATGACAGGAAAACACATGAATGGCGGAAGCACGCTGCTGCTGATGGATGCAGAGAGGGTTTTTTTTTTATCCTGTTCTCTTTATCGGGGGGGGGGGGGGGGGGGGGGGGGGGAGAGAGAGAGAGAGAGACAGACAGACAGACAGACAGACAGACAGAGGCAGACAGACGGGCAGACGGGCAGGTAGGCGGACAGACACACGGACAGACAGACACAGAGACAAACACAGAGAACTCGAATGCGAGTGCAAATGATTTATTCAGATTGAGGCCATAGCCCATACTGAAGCGGTGACACCCGCAATACAACGCACAAGAAGGGTTCTCAGTAAAGAAAATGGAAAGGAAAAGCCATTACACGTTTTTACATTACGCAAACTATTATGAATATACTGTTTGTATTCGCTTTTGAGCTTCATATATGTACATAGCAAGATCGAAGATGACATTTTCATTTCTTGTTGCTAACAAGAAGCTGACTCTAAACCTACAGGGGTCAAAATAGTATTAACCTTAATAAATTTAACTCTAAGTGACATGCCGACAAACGCGCGCGCACACACACACACACACACACACACACACACACACACACACACACACACACACACACACACGCACACACACACACACACACACACACGCACGCACGCACGCACGCACGCACGCACGCACGCGCGCACGCACGCACAGAGAGAGAGGAGAGAGAGAGAGAGAGAGAGAGAGAGAGAGAGAGAGAGACAGACAGACAGACAGACAGACAGACAGACAGACAGAGTGAGGCAGAGAGAGAGACAGAGAGGAGAGCACACACAGAGAGAGACACAGAGAGAAGAAGAAGGAGGAGGAGAGGAGAAGAAAGAAAAGAAGAAGAAGAAGAAGAAAGAGCAGAAGAAAGAAGAAGAAGTAGAAGAAGAAGAAGAAGAAGAAGAAGAAGAAGAAGAAGAAGAAAACAAACAGAGACAAAGACCGAGAGAGAAAGAGACAGAGACAATGAGTGACAGAGACAGAGACAGAGAGACAAAGAATCTTCCTTTTTCTTTCCAAAAAAAAAAAAAAAAAAAAAAAGTGATTATCTTTTGAAAGGACGAGATCCATCTGCCCAAACCAGTCTTTGTGCAAACTATGATCAGCAGCGAGCCACAATCTTCAGTACAGTGTGCATCACGACTGTCACTATTCCCCCCCCCCCCCCCCTCTCCTCCCAGCTTTCCAGCTTTCTTTTTGCTCCCTCCTCCCCCTTTTGCTGTGACGTGTTGTGTCGTATATACAAACGTCAAGCAATTATCTCGTCTGTTGGCTGTCGTTTGCTGCGCTTGTCTCTGTCAAACAGAAGTAAATTTCATCATTCCTTTTTTTTTCTGGGTGTGAAAGAAATGGAGATGGAGGAATCAATAGAGAACGGGAGTTATCAGGATATCACCATCTGATTATCTACATTCAGTTACTTTTTCTTAGGAAATGCCAGCCCTACTGGTAGTTAATTGACAGCTTTTCCCCCCTCCAATACACTTCACCCTTTGACCCTTCATTTCCATGCTTCCTCCTCCCCCCCCCCCCCCCCTCCCTCATGGTCCGTCCTTATAATTATGGTCCTTGCAATATAAGCCAATTTGATGAATTGTCCACAGTATTCAAATATTTCTCGTCATAGATCAAGTCGGTGATGATAATTACGTGAATAATGATGATTGGGAAGTTAACAGAGAGTAGGATAATCATGAGTACGACACATAAATCTTTTAATTCTTATTAACGAATGAAATAAAAGAAAAAAGCTTAAATATATTGAAACAAAAGTGATTTCATGAATTGTAAACATCACTTTATATGTTTATAACAAGAACAGAGACCCGATATTTGAGTTGGCAAAAGCAAATTAACAAAGGCAACAAAACACAGAACCCAAAAGGTAATTGGCTTTACATTTATCTATGAACACCAACGCTGTGGTGACAAGTGTCTGTTTCGCTGATCCACACACACAATTCAGATTCCTGCAGATACTGAATCTCAAGTTCTCTGGAACGTGGATGGCAGGAAAAACACATGATTGGCGGAAACACGGGCTCATCATGCTGAAGTTGGGCACAGAGATTTCCTTTTTTCATCTCGTTCTCTTTACAGGGGGAGAGAGGGGAGAGAGAGGAGAGAGAGAGAGAGAGAGAGAGAGAGAGAGAGAGAGAGAGAGAGAGAGAGAGAGAGATCTACGTTGGATCAATTGCCATATTTCTGAACAGGAAAACAGGGACTTGGAGGAAATGGTTGGATACATGAAAGCAGGATGGAAAGCATTTTTTTTGGAAGAAAATGAAAATCAATCCTTAGCATTTAATCTCCCTGAAATCTTCGTGGTGGTTAACAAAAAGATGAAAAGCAGTTATTACGTGGGACAGGACCGCTCGGGGGGAGGGGGGGGGGGGGGAAGCTGGTGACTTGGACGTTAGTCTGTCAGTTTAGATGTCTTATTACTTCTCAATCAAGTTTCTTTTTTTCAGTGGTAGAGCGAGGAAGGTGCCATGTGATCGAGTTCCTTTAAAACACTACACATCAATGTAACAGTGATGTATTCTTTATGTTTAAAAAATAGTTGTAGAATATTCAATTAAGCGTGTCCTTTTCTGTCTTGCAAAAACGCCAGGTCGTTCTTGAGTGGTCATACTCTCGAATATATATATATATATATATATATATATATTTTTTTTTTTTTTTTTTACAGAATTCAAAAATCCATGAACATCACTAACGTCCAGTTATAGCCACACATGATTAAACCCTGACTTATGCAACATTTCTGCTGGATTTATCAGCCCAGCATTCCTATCCATTTTGATCCAGCATGAAATGGATTTTATACGTTCAACAAAGTAAAATATGGATCAAGAGAGCGAGAGAGGGAGGTGAAGGGAAGGGGAGATGGAATGTGTGTGCTGGGTGGTGAGGGGTCAGAGTGTGGAGGAGGAAGAAGAGGAGTGGGGGAGATAAGAGAGAGAGAGAGAGAGAGAGAGAGAGAGAGAGAGAGGGAGAGAATCAGAAGTGAGGTTTAGGGGCAAAGGGCGTTGTGAGAGAGGAGAGGGAGTTGTAGGGGGGAGAAGGTGGTATCAGAAGTGAGATTTAGGGGCAAAGGGCGTCGTGTAGATGTGGAAGGGAGTTGTAAGGGGGTCAAGTTATAGGAATGGATGATTAAACGAAAGTTTCTGAACAAGGTACAACGAGTTGACTGAAATATGCTCACAAGTAAGCATGGCAACTTTATCAAGATGCGGATCACTTATGTTTTACATATTTAAAAAGTGATGTCCATACCCCACCCTTGGACCCTGGTTCCTTTGCCTGCCTGTTCCTGGCTGCTTCATGTCCCTGTACAAAAAATATCATTTGTTGATACATTATTCAGAAATCCGTACAATCTAACATCAATGTTGAATAACGCATGTCCTTTTTTTTTTTTTTTTTAGCTCAAAATAATCGTCATTGTTATCCTTAGAAGAAGTGACAACAGTGGTGGTAGCGGTGTTCATGGTGGTCACAGAAGTCACACAATGACAACGACAATGATAGTAACAGCTGTTGTAGTTGTATTAGGGAAACAAAGTAGTTTTCATCGTCATCATCATCATCATCATCATCATCATCATCATCATCATCATCATCATCATCATCATCATCAAAATCGTTGTCATCGTTGTCGTCGTCG
>JADBJO010007363.1:0-30000 GCA_016801955.1 Conus betulinus | reverse complement strand
AACAACAACAACAACAACAACAACAACAACAACAACAACAACATTATCCTTCGTAGAACACCAGCAGCGAGAATAACGATGGTGATGGTGATAGCAGTACGAATAGCAACAACAGCAGGTTTAATATTATATTTTAGCATTATATTCAGTATAAGTAATAAGAGCAGTGATAGAAATTGCATTAGCATTTTTTTTATTGCAGTGGATGTGACACAGATTAATCTTTATCAAATTAACGAGCATTGTCATCATCACTACAGTCATCATCGTCTTTCTTGCCATTCTGCAGTTTTTCATACTTATTGTCGTCTATGCCCATCAGCGTGGTCATTATCATCATTATTATCATTATCATTCTGTCTGTCTGTCTCTCTCTCTCTCTCTCTCTTCTCTCTCTCTCTCTCTCTGTAACACACACACACACACACACACACACACACACACACACACACACACACACACACACACACACACACACACACACACACACAGAGAGAACAGTTCTTATAGTATCATGCTAACGTTATCTTTTTTACTGTAATATGTAAGAGCAGTAATACAAGTCACATTGGTATTTGCAGCGGATGTTGGTCTTTATTAACATCATGAACGTTGTCATCAACACCACAGTCATCGTCTTATTTGTTGTGGCCATCCTGCAGTCTTTATACTTATCGTTTATGCCACCAGCGTGGTCATTGTCATTATCATTATTATCATAATCTTGATCTTTGTGTCTCTGTCTGTCTATCTGTCTGTCTGTCTGCCTGTCTGTCTGTCTGTCTGTCTGTCTGTCTGTCTGTGTCTATTTCTCTCTCTCACACACACGCACGCACACACACACACACACACACACACACACACACACACACACACACACACACACACACACACACACACACACACACACACATTGTCTCTCTCTCTCTTCCTTGATTGCGCGCGTATATGTACACATGCGCCCGCGCGCTGGCACACACACATACACCACACTGAAAAATGTATTGGAAACAACGACAAACATGTGCCCGAATTATGTTTTTTATGCATATTGTATATAAGCAGGAACGCTGACAATTTTCTGTCTGAACCACAGCCGTTGTCTTTGTCCACACGCGCATTCTGCATTCCCTTCTGAGAGTTTCTGGCGAGCCTTGTCGTAAAAATGCCACACCATTATACACGGTAGTCATGGGGACCTGGACCTGGCTTTAATTCTGTGTAGGCAAAAAGAATTAAGAAGAGAGAAAAACGAGTTACTTTTCTACGATTTCCGCTTATTTTTTTTCTACAAACATTGATTCCCATGGCTACCATTTATCTCTCTGGCTGGTCCAGGCGCACACAGTGTGGAACCCTCTAGACATGGAGCCCGTAGGCATGAAGAAGTAGTGACACCACAATGAAATGAAAACACGGGAATAATGGAAAAGAGCGAGTTCGCTCTACACGCCATTTCCTAACGGCATAGGGCAGATGCAGAGAAGAGGGTGTTTTTTTTTCTCCCATTGTGTACGGAGAGAGAGAGAGAGAGAGAGAGAGAGAGAGAGAGAGAGAGAGAGAGAGAGAGAGAGAGAGAGAGAGAGAGAGAGAGAACTAGCCAGGGGCCTTTATTCAGGGCATGACATAGGCAGTGCAGGAAGAAGCAGGTTAAGGCTATGTACAATCACAATTGTTGCAAAGAATAGACACACAATCAGTCCTTGATATTTGATCTTCTTTCAAGTTCCAGAACGTTCCACAGAAAGATAACTAGCAATGACTGCTTGTAGCAAAAACACTGGAGAAAATCGATTGATGATTTAGATGTTAGTCTTCCAGTTTAAAAGGCTTATTCATTTCTCAATTCGGTGGACATATACTCAAGACTTTCTTCCGAACTGCATAGAAGATAGTTGTGGAAGCCATATAGGTCATAGGTTTCACAAATGCCTGACAATAGTTGGACCGAGGTAGGGTCAGAAGACTTAGAGAAAGTGTTACTTAAGATCTTGCCTTTGTTGGTTGTTGGACTATGAACAATACGCCTTGTTGTTGTTACTATCGTTGTCATTGTTGGTGGTGGTGGTGAAGGTGGTGGTGTGAATCTTCTTGTTGATATTACGGTTGTTCTACCGCATATCTTGTTGTTTGTTGCTCTTCTGCGTTTGCTTTCAAAAGTAGAAGCAACAGAAGCAGCAGTAGTGGTGTTGATGATAGTGACAGCAGCAATCAAATAACAACATTAAGAACACTAGTGATGCCATCGGTGGTAGTTCTTTTTTTTTAATTGTATTTGTGGAGTATGTAAGTGAAAGTAGCTTTCATAAACCTCATCATTACTATCATCACCACCTTCATATTTCAGTCGTTATCGTTGTCTGTGTTGTTATGTAATAAGCATCGCCTTCATCAGTGCGTCTCGCTTACTTACCGATCCTGTTCCTTTTTGTGTACACAAAGAAGAGGAAGAAGAAGAAGAAGAAGAAGAAGAAGAAGAAGAAAAGAAGAAGAAGAGAGAGAGAGAGAGAGAGAGAGAGAGAGAGAGAGAGCCGAACACTGAACATTTCTAATGTCATTAGCTATACTATACAGCCTTGATGACATGGGGGATGCAGAACAAAAAGCAATATAACGTAAACAGATAATCCACAACAAAAACATGAATTAAAACAATGCTACTTGTTCTAAGCACCACAAAAGCCTGAATACTCACCATCCAAAATAATGCGCCCTTCAAGAGTTTCGCAATGCATGAACAATCAAAACTAAAATACTTAACCGTCTCCGTTAAAATTCGGTTTATCTTTCAGTTTCCTGGGTTCGAGTTATCTCACACAGAGAGAGAGAGAGAGAGAGAGAGAGGGAGAGATGAGAGAGAGAGAGAGAGAGAGAGAGAGAGAGAGAGAGAGAGAGAGACGCTGTTTGAAACAATTGAAACGCGTCAACCGAAATCAGTCATGCATATCGTGATAAGCCGCTACCCCCACAACTTCCTATCCGAACCACACATGTCACCTTTCCCTTAACACGCTTACTTTGATTTTCTTCACAGTAATGTATCCCATGGTATGCCATCAAGCTGTCACGCTATGACATCGTCTGTTTGTTTTCCCTTGCTGCACTTGCCGCTCGAAAAGAGAGATAATTTACAGCCATTTCAGTGTCCTTCATGTCATGGGAAAAAAGAACCAGTGCTGGAGAAATCTGGAAACCACATGCCGGGATCAGTTTCAATGTATTTTCCCTTCGAAATGTCAGCTCCATCAGTGAACAAGTACAGAGTCTGCGTTTTAATTCTCCCATTCCCCAACCCACTACCTGCATGATCTCAGATCTCCATATCCATCTCATCTTCCCCCCCCCCCCCCCCCACCCACCACACCTCATCCCAATTTCAGTCTGACGTTGTTTTCTGTATCACTTTGGCTCCTATTATGTGAAGCCAATTCTTAGTTCCCTACAGCAGCTCACTGACAGTCACGATGATAGTAACACACAACAAGAAATGAATCATTGAAAGACTGTATACATTAACAAAAGCTGAAAAAAAGTCATTTGACTGAATACGTCGCTATCAGCTTCCGTGCTGAACATGGCAGGAGGGGTCTAGTCTAACAGCACCCATCAGCTCCCCCCCCCCTCCCCCACCCACTCCCCACCCCATCCATCCACCCCACCCCCCCAATAAAAGAACACACACACACGCACGCACGCACGCACGCACGCACGCACGCACGCACACACACACACACACAAAGATATAAGATTCAAATATTTTAATCCTGTGACCCCGTTTGGGGCGTGGAGGACTTGAAACAAATCAAACAAATAGAAATGAAATAAATCAAACATCCAAATTTTCCCTATAATTAACACACTGAATGTAATGTTACACAACTTTACTAAGTTTTAAAAACTTCGTTAAGTTTAGCAACACTTTCTTACCGCCGCAAAGCAAACGACCATAGTTAAATATAGAATTTGTACATATAAATTTTCTAGGTATAAACTGAATTCTAATGTCGTTATATTTGCACGCGCGCGCGCGTGCGCGCGCGCGCACACACACACACACACACACACACACACACACACACACACACACACACACACAACACGACGAGAGAGAGGAGAGAGAGAGAGAGAGAGAGAGAGAGAGAGAGAGAGAGAGAGAGAGAGAGAGAGAGCGCCAACAGTTTGTTTCTCCATTCAAAAAAAAATCGAAGTTGTGGCCAGCATGTACGTCTCTCAATGAATCAGATACAAGCAAACAATCCAGAATCCAGCCGATATTGCACCTGCAGGGCAACGGAAGTAGTGCAGCCAGGAAGGAAGGAAGGAAAAACACTCCAATGGTGGAACACATGCCGCTAGCCCAGGACGCCATTTACTGATGATGTAGGGCGGATGCAGAAAGAGTTTTTTTTTCTTCTTCCCACTTTATTCTCTATACTAGAGAGAGAGAGAGAGAGAGAGAGAGAGAGAGAGAGAGAGAGAGAGAGAGAGAGAGAGAGAGAGAGAGTATTTGTAAAAACAAAAACAAAAACTGGCCAAAGGCCATAGTTCAGAACAGGAAATAAAAAGTGGAGGAACGCATAGCGTATGGCAATAATAAAAAAACCCAGAATAGTGAAAAAAAGGAAAGCAGGTCGCAAACTCTATCTTGGGAAAGAGAGAGAGAGAGAGAGAGAGAGAGAGAGAGAGAGAGAGAGAGAGAGAGAGAGAGAGAGAGCGAGAGAGAGAGAGCGAGAGAGAGATCTGTTGAAACGACAATTTCCATCTGTCTAAATGTTCATGCATATTGTTATCATCATGAACACTCAAAACTTTTTTTTCTGAAGCACAGTTGTCGCCCTTCCTCATCATTTACTTCGCTTTTCCCTCCATTAATAGATCACGTGACCTTTCGTAAAAAAAAAAAAAAAAAAAACAAAAAAAACAAAACAAAACAAAACAAAAAAACCCAGAAAAAGTGCCACGCCATCATGTCGTATGTTTGTTTTCATTTCCTGCACTTGTTGCTGTCCCACAGAGGTAATTTAGCAATTCCAGTGTTCTTGTCAGCAAAATGGAAGAATTAGTAATGTATGGGAGGTCACTGGAGATCACCCGCTGAAATTTACTTTCAATTAATACTCCTCTAGAAATGTCAACGCTGTTAGTGAGCAAGGTTAAGGGTGTTCGCCTCGCCTACCTCCTCTCAAGATCACCCACCCACTCACCGCCGATCCTGAGGAGACGATATGTTGCATTTTTTCTCATTATCGTGATTACACTCCATGTGCCAGACACCAAACTTGACGATCTCCACAACAACTGGAAGGATGCTGCCCATAAAAAGAGGATGATATGAGTTTGATGATGATGATGATAGTGATGATGATGATGATAATGATGACGACGACGACGACGACGACGATGATGATGTTGATGAGTCTTAATGAAGTTTTTCTTAAAAAACGTTAAAAAAGGTTATTCATGTTGAATGTTGACATCACCGCGCATGCCAGTAGCGTAGACAGGAACGTAGTCTCCAAGTGGGCACAGCGATCAAACAAGAGAAGAAACGCTCCGGTTTATTACGAGTTGCTTTATTTTTTTTTTTCTTCTTTTTTTTTTTCTTTTGGTTTATATTTAAGAAGCATCGATCCCGTGGCTGACACGCTCCTCTCTCACTGATCCAGACACGCAGCATCCACAATCGTGTTGACACAGGACCTGCAGGCATCGGGAAGCAGGGAAGCCGGGGAGCTGGGGGTGGGGGTGGGGGGGGAATCAAAGCACAGGGATGCTGGCAAAACACCCCTGCCAACACAGCACGCCATTTCCGGATGACGTGGAGCAGATGCAGAGAAGAGGATTCCCCCCCCCCCCCCCCCCCCCCCCCATTTTTGAAAAAAAGTCCTATTCCGTGTTTTGCATGCAGAGAGAGAGAGAGAGAGAGAGAGAGAGAGAGAGAGAGAGAGAGAGAGGGGAGGGAGGGAGAGAGAGAGAGAGAGAGAGAGAGAGAGAGAGAGAGAGAGAGAGAAAAGAGGGAGAGAGACTATCTGAATGAAAACTGGCCCAGAGAGAGAGAGAGAGAGAGAGAGAGAGAGAGAGAGAGAGAGAGAGAGAGAGAGGGAGGGAGAGAGAGAGAGAGAGAGAATAAATGAATGAAAAACTGGCCAAGGACCATAGCATTGTTAGCTACAGGAAATAGGAAGTGGAAGAGTGCGCAAGGCATGGCGGTACTCAATCAGAACTGTAAGGAATACAATATCAGTCCTTGCTATTTCAGCTCTCGTGAAGCTTCGTGCTGGTATAAAAAAGAGACTGAAAGCATTTCTTGCTTTAAAGAGAGAGAGAGAGAGAGAGAGAGAGAGAGAGAGAGAGAGAGAGAGAGAGAGAGAGAGAGAGTGGGGATCAGCCGATTTAGATATGTCTTTCTTTCTCTCTCTTTTTTCATCTCGGTAGTTTCTTATTTTAGAGAACTGTGAAACAGTATCTCCACCAAACTGAATAGTGGATCGTTTAGAAAGCTGTCTATGCCTTATGAAATTCGGTCAGAGGTATGTGGGTCAGATTTTGAACAACTGTTGCATTAAGATTTGTGTACACCGAACTCTATATAGATGATGTTTATTGCATACTAAAGATACTCAATTTCCTCTGTGATAATGTAAATAGACGGGTTTGAGAATCAATGCTGCTTTTATCGAGAATTCCTTTCAGTGATAGAACATTAAATCTTCCATGAGACAGCGGTGTTACTTGAAGCAGTATTTATCAATGTGATAACATACATTTCCGAGTTAAAAACGATTTGTCGTATGTGTGTCTTCTCGTCCCTAATAGCACCAGTTCATTTTAGTGCCAACTTGCTCAACAATATTTTCCTGAAATATCTATACCCTCACTAACATCCAGTCAAAACTACAGACAATCAAATTTAAAACCACATAGCAGTGTCCTGCTAAATTTATCAGTCAACATTGATTTCCATTTTGATCGAAAGTTGCCTACATTTAAGACGTTTTTTTACGAGGAAGGCTATGGGGCTAGGGGGGGGGAGAGAGAGAGAGAGAGAGAGAGAGAGAGAGAGAGAGAGAGAGAGAGAGAGAGAGAGAGAGAGAGAGAGAGAGAGAGAGAGAGAGAGAGAGAGAGAGAGAGAGTTTTAAGAGATCAATCTGAATTTTTTTGAAGGACCCATGTGAGTCGACTAAAATATTCGTTACAAACGTTTTCCAAGTGAGAAAATTTGATGATGAGTGTGCGCGCACGTGTGTGTGTGTGTGTGTGTGTGTGTGTGTGTGTGTGTGTGTGTGTGTGTGTGTGTGTGTGTGTGTGTGTGTGTGTGTGTGTGTGTGTGCGTGCCTGCATGTTTTGCGCGCGCACGCGCGCGTGTGTGTATGTTTGTGTGCGTGCGTGCGTGCGTGCGTGCGTGCGTGCGTGCGTGTGTGTGTGTGTGTGTGTGTGTGTGTGTGTGTGTGTGTGTGTGTGTGTGTGTGTGTGTGTGTGTGTGCTCTTACAAAAGAAAGAGCAGACGATGTTTATTTAAAGTTAGCGCGTATACTTCATAAGCTTACTGGAATACAGGATTTTTAAGTTGTGTTCAATAGTTCACACAGAGTTTACCTTTCATATCTATTCAGTGTTCGTGGCCAGTTTATCTCATTGGAAACGAAAAGCGCTTAACTTCGCCTCAAGCCTATGCGCCCCCTTCCCCACCCCACCCGGCCATCACCTCTTCCCATCCTCATAATTATCACCCCTCCACACCAGCGGAGCTTCTTCTAGTTCCCTACACAAAAGAACTGCCTTCTCTACCATTCAAGAGCTACTGGTACACAAGTCCATGTGAGGGCCTCTCTGTAGCAGAAAATGGATGTTAGCTGGTTTGCTGATGGATGGTGCCGTCTCTGTGATTGTTGCCTCTTGGACAGCTGGTGTCTCCGGGACCAGGTAGTGCCTCTGGGGCCAGTCTGCTCTGGTTCCTTTTGCCGGAGATAGTGACGACTGCATGACTCGGATGGCTGGTCTTTGTGTTGAGTATCTTGCTTCCGGGAGCGCGGCTACGAGACTTCTGTCTCTGTGTGTCTGTCTGTCTGTCTGTCTGCTGACTGACTGTCTGTCTATCTCACTGTGTGTGTGTGTGTGTGTGTGTGTGTGTGTGTGTGTGTGTGTGTGTGTGTGTGTGTGTGTGTGTCCCCAACCCATCTCGTGGATTTTGTTTCCTCCAGAACTGTCTCTCTCATTCCTTCTTTTTCTTTCTGCATAGACACACGTGTACGTAAGGTCGCGCGCGCACTCACTCACACACGCACGCACGCACGCACGCACGCACGCACGCACGCACACACACACACACACACATTTAGAAATCAAATGCGTTCTTACAGTAATCAACCCTCGTTCTATTCCTACTTTGCTATATGCAAGCCATTTTTAATTGAAGGGGAAAACCGTCTGGACAGAGCCAACCCGAGACGGTCACATCCGCTGACACGCATCTTTTTATACCCAAAATCCCCCCAAAAGACAAGCGAAAGACTAATATCTTGCAAAGAGAGAAATTGGCTTCTGAAACACAGTCCTTGAAAACTGATTTTCAGGAAGAACATGCCAGCGGGGATAAATGTCAACAAGTTTGTAACAGTTTATTACGCCTTGGTGAAGAGCAACCACAATAATAAATCATTTTATGATTGAAAATGCCTGCCTCCTCACCATGCCTTGTAATCACTGTTCATGGGAAGCAATAAGAACACGTATTGGTTTTGATTCTGGAAGTATGTAAATACATACCATGCCCGCTGCCAGAGAAGAATGGCACCGCTGACAATTCCATACTTCCTACTAACATCTTGTGATGATAACTCAGAGAGTACACCAGCAACAAGTTTGCCGTTCATCTGTTGATCACTGCTCCCTGAAAGACTAACTGGTTCATGGATGAAATGGTTAGGACTATGCACGCAAGGGTAGCTGCTACGGCCATGTCTACTTTGGTCAACTCGCCAGTTCATCAGAAGGTCTGATAGTTCCCACGGCGCAAGCATGGCAGGTCAGAGGCCCAGGGGGGAGAATACTATTCAGGAGAAGCGGGAAGTGCACCTTGGTGAGGATGCCAAGATTCCTGGTTGTTGACCCGATAGGCGCCCTTTAAGTGATTGCCGCCCCTGCCACCAGTGATGTCCCTTGGGCGAGTCTGCCTGAAGTCTTGTTACGCAGATGACTGATATCAACTTCGCTCAGATCTCAGCTTTGTGGTGAGGGTTGGCTTTCTTTACCACGAGTTAATGCTCTCTCTTCTCTCTCTCTCCCTCTCTCTCTCTCTCTCTCTCTCCTCCTCTCTCTCTCTCTCTCTCTCTCTCTCTCTCTCTCTCTCTCTCTCTAGTTACATTTCTAAGAATGAACGTTTCCGTCGCTTCACACAAGTAAACAATTCCAGTTATACTTTGTAATCTACGAAATTCGATAAACTGACGTTGTTAGTGTGCAGGAAACTTAGATTCTGAAACGCATTTTTTTAAATCAAAGATCTTAAGAAAAGGTAAAAAAAAAAACCCAACAAAAACAAAACCCCACTATCCAAAGTAATGCACCTACTGGCCAAGATAACATTTTCATCTTTAAACTGCTGACATTGGATGATTCACATCTTCACAACATACATAGACAATGTCTTTGAGACATTGCTAGTTAAAAAAAAAAATGCCAAACGTGTTCACTGAAACAATACATAAAAAGGATGGTTTTAAGAGTCTCATAACTACCGCGGAATTTTTCATTTGAATATTATTTAGAACAGTTAGAGTTACACTTCGCGTGTCGACATAAACAAACCAAACTAACAAATAAACAAAAACAAAGAAACAAACAAATAAACAAACAAGCAATCAAATAACAACAGCAAACTTAAAGTTGGGTAAAAACGCAGAAAGGGTTCAGAAAAAAATGGCCATAGAAAAGACTCCTTGGTGCAGTAGTATGTGTTCTAGACATGCAGACTGGGAGGCCAGAAGTTCCATAATCTTCTGAAACATTGGGATGTGAGAGTTTTCGACCCAGGCTGGATCCTATCGAAAATCGAGTGTGCTGTAGGATCATGTAGGAAGACTTGGAACCACTCAGTCCACTTTCTTGTACTAATGGAGACGTTTCTGAGTGTATACTCCACTTACCTGACCAACACTGCAGGTATCCGTATCCCTCGTGTGGGGTTGACTTCAGGATGTATAACAAAAGGAAGCGTAGACTGCAATACAATACGATAAAATATGAAATGAGACGATATCTTGCAATACAACTCAGCACGATACCATAAGATTCAATACATTATCATATTAGACAATACAAAATAAGCAAGGAAAGTTAGATAATGTTGCCAATAGCCCAGCCGACCGCAAAGGGTCATATCAGGACTGTCACCGCGTTGAAGTCAACAGTGATACAATACGATACTATACTAGACAATACAGTACTGTATACAATACAACACAACACAAGTACGAAAAGACCAACCCAGAACAATATGATACGACGCAATACAACGCAATATGAGACGATGCTATACGATGAAATGCACCGCACTACGATATAATGTCTGTCTAATGATCTGGCACTCAGCCTCATTCATCGCCGACTCTGTCTGGCGCTGACGATGTTCCTGTGGCTTGCCTGCTATGACTCGCAGACTCACAGACGGGCACCGTGTGATGGGCCATTGACGCATGCGATTCCCTTCACTTGCAGGACGCAGGACAGATTCGCTTTGTCAGGAGTGGTCAAGTCGCGTTCTTTCTAGTTCAGCCGACCACGAAGATTCCATCCGGACTGCCCAGCCGGTTACACGCGAAAGTATGTTAGAAGAATGCCAAGAATGCGAAGAAAGAAGAAGAAGAAGAAATGCGAAGAAAAATGCGAAGAAGAACGCGAAGAAGAAGAAGAAGAATGCGAAGAAGAAGAAAGCGCGATGAAGAATGCAAAGAAGAATGCGAAGAATGCGAAGAAGAATGCGAAGAATGCGAAAAAGAAGAAGAAGAATGCGAAGAATGCGAAGAAGAATGCGAAGAAGAATGCGAAGAATGCGAAGAAGAACGCGAAGAAGAATGCGGAGAAGAATGCGAAGAAGAATGCGGAGAAGAAGAAGAAGAAGAAGAATAAAAGTCAGCTGTACCTGTCACCTGCCCCATAACGCGCTCGGGCATCAGGGGCTGTGCAGGGTGGCTTGTTTAACAAGAAGCCTCCACTTGACCCGGTCGTTGGGTAACGCCTGGGTTCGGGCGAAACGTTTGCCGGTCCAATCCATGACGTTGTCAGTCCATCTCTTCCTCTGGCGTTCCCTTCTCCGCTTTCCTTGTACCGTTCCCTGCAGAAAGTTCTTTGAGAGGATTCATCTGGTTATGTGGCCATGTAATTTCAGTTTCTTCTTCTTTGCGGTGGGCAGCAAGTCTGCACAGTGACCCATCTGTTGTCCCACTCTCCTCTCCACATCTTCATTATTGATGCGCTAAGGAGTCGTCTGAAGCACCTCATTTCTGCAGCTTGGATCTTCCTTTGGAGTTCTGCTGTTGGCGTCCATGACCCGCACGCATACAGGAGAACACACACACACACACACACACACACACACACACACACACACACACACACACACACACACACACACACACACACACACACGAGAAAGCATGCAACAATTTCGGTTTGCTTTGGTGGGTAACCCTTCCTGTCTCTCCAAACTGGTGTTTACTTTAAGCCATCGCAGCGGTTGTCAGCACAGTTCTTGCATGGACTTCTGGCTTTGATCCTTCATGGCTGATGACAGCACCAAGGTCTTTGAATTCTTTGACTGTTTCAATTGCTGACCACTGACTTCGGTTGGTGTCCTTGTTGGGTTTCGTCATTCTTTCTCATCAGCTTAGCTTTTTCATTTCTGGCGCTGATTTCCACACCATCTGTGGATGCTGTTTCAGCCAGACATTTCAGCAGGTTAGGCAGCTCATCTTCTAGGAAGCCTCGCTTGCTGACAGTCGCATTCACCTGTACAGGTGTGTCGATAGCCGAGGGAAGGGGAGTATGTGACAGATAAGACAAGTTCGATGACACGATGCAACAGGCTTTGACCAATCACCTTTCGCCCAGTCACGTTTCACGGTGGTCTGGTGGCTTATCGCCTCTCTCTCTCACACACACACACACACACACACACACACACACACACACTCTCTCTCTCTCTCTCTCTCTCTCTCTCACACACACACACACACACACACACACACACACACACACACACACACACACACACACACACACACACACACACACACAGAATGATAACACAGGAAACAGGAAGACTTGACAACAGGTGAACAGCAGGGACCGACCAAGTGCAGCTGAGTCAGGGTGCAAAAACTCAGCAGCAGACTTGATAAAAAGCCTCGGTGTGGTTGGGGAGGGGGGGGGGGGGGGGGGGGGGGGTAGTGGGCGCGGAGAATGAAATGAAGATTTTTGTTAACACCCCCACCCTAAAAAAAAAATGAGGGGCGAGGGTAGTACGCAATTTTGTAAAACAAAATGTGGAGGGGGAAGTGGGGGAAAGGCAGAACAAAATACAGAATTTATAAAACCCGGGGTGGGGTGGAAGGGGAGGTTTCCACTGTTGTTAGTATTGATGCACTACAGGCCTCTTCTAGCAAGTATCAAATATCTCTCCCTTATGGGATTGTAGATACAAGTATCTAACTACTACAGATTAGCAGATAATAATTATCTATCCACTACGGATTTGCAGATAGTAAATGTCTATCCACTTAGGATTGGCCAAATCCACCCCCTCCTCCGCGTCCCCCCCCCCCCCTTCTTTTCTTTTAGGGGGTGGGAGGGGATTCGGAACCCAGTGGTCCCCCCGAAACCGCCCCTGACTGATCTTGATAAACACCATACACGAAGAGGTTTACAAAAATCGGCAAACCGCATAACCTGACAGACGTATTTGCAAAAATACAAGAGACAGGAAAAATAAAAATAAACAAACTAGTCAGCGATTCTGCTTCATCCCTTTTAAAAAATCCACACCATCTTTGATAGAAACAAGACGAATATCGCTAGAGGTTAGGTAGAAATATTCTTCAGTTATTTACCCTATATCAATAAATGAATAAGTAAACAAGTAAGCACACAAATAAACAAATATATGAGTGTATAACCAATAAACAAATAGATACATTGACAATGAATAAACGAATGGACAATGAATAGATATATAACAAATAATAAAAAACGAATGACTGAACAATCGATAAATAAGCAAACATATAAATGAATCAATTCACGAATAAATGAATAATACACGAATAAGCAGATAACCAAAAACAAACAAATAAATAAAAAGATAAATGAATAATACCTAAAATGAATAAATGAAATGAAATAATGACTGAAGAAATACATTTCCGTGTAGCTTGAAAAAAAAAAAACAACTAAAGAAATAAACATTCAAAATCATTAAGTGACTAAATAAATGAATTGATGTGTAGCTCATATAAGGACCTCTTCTGACAGGTGGACCCCTTGTACTGTGTGGGTGAAGCGTGAGGTTCTCGGATGGTACTTTACACTTGATATTTTAGGAGCCTTGGAAAGAGGACACTGTCGGTAACGCGTACGTCTGAAGGATTGTACAACATTATGATCAGGCGGAACATGATGTGTTCGAGTTTGACGCCTGTACCCATTCAGCGTGGTGTCATCTCTCTCTCTCTCTCTCTGTTTGTGTGTGTGTCTGGCTGTCTGTCTGCCTCTCTGTGTGCAACAAAGTCGCTTCTTTCAATGTAGTAGGAAGTGTGTGTGTGTGTGTGTGTGTGTGTGTGTGTGTGTGTGTGTGTGTGTGTGTGCAGATGGCAGTAAGAGAAAAAAGAGAGAGAGGGAGAGAGATGGAAAGAGAGAGAGAGAGAGAGAGAGAGAGAGAGAGAAGAGAGAGAGAGAGAGAGAGAGAGTGTGTGTGGTTGTGTGTGTGTGTGTGTGTGGTGTGTGTGTGCGTGCGTGCGTGCGTGCGTGCGTGCTGTGTGTGTGTGTGTGGTGTGTGTGTGTGTGTGTGTGTGTGTGTGTGTGTGTGTGTGTGTGTGTACGTACGTGCATGTATGTGTGTGTGAGTGTGTGTGTGTGTGTGTGTGTGTGTGTGTGTGTGTGTGTGTGTGTGTGTGTGTGGTGTGTGTGCGTGTGTGGGTGTGTGTGTGTGTGTGTGGGAGTGTGCTGGCGTGTCATGTGTTTGTGTTTCAGAAAGAGTCAGTGAGTGTGTGTGTGTGTGTGTGTGCGTGTGCGTGTGTGTGTACGTGTGAGAGCATGCGTGCGCATGTGTTTGTGTTGAGAAAGAGAGAGGGAGAGAGAGAGAGAGAGAGAGAGAGAGAGAGAGGAGAGAGAGAGAGAATGTCCGGTGGGGGTAGTGGGGACACTAAGAAGGGGTATGGTGTTTGTCCGTTTTTTGGAGGCGGGGGGGGGGGGGGGGGGGGGTGGACGGGAAGGAGTTAAATGCCGTATCGTCGTCTGGCGTCTATAGCACTACGCCATGTGGGAGTGAAATATAAGGAAACGAGCCGCGGAAGCGCTGGATTCTTTAGTTCGTTTTTTTACAGCAGCTGGCTCGAGGATGTCATTGACACACTGCCACCAACATGGACAGGGCGCTGAATTTTTTTTTTTTTTTTTTTTTTCAATGATCACGATGGCTACTACGTATCATAGAGCTCTCACTTCACTTCGGTTTGCGTATTGTTTTCAGACTTTCCTGGTCATTGTGTGTTAGTCTTTTTTTGCTCTCTGCCCCTCTCTGTCTGCCTGCTTGTGTTTCTGTCTGTCTGTCTGTCTGTCTGTCTGTTTCCTGCCTCGTCTCTGTACTTGTCACTCTCTCACTCTGTGTCGGTCTGTCTCTGTCTCTGTCCCTGTCTGTCTCGTCCTTTTTTTACCCATTCAAGTGGATTTCCTATAGCTTGTCCTTTTGCCATGGGGTCTTTTACAGTCCCTGTGTTTTATTCTGTTGATGTCTCGTCTGTTTGCCTTGTCTGTCTGTCTTGGCCTGTTTTCTTCTCATCTCTCTCGTCTCGCTCGTCGTCTCGCCTCCTATCATCTCCATCTCCCCTCTCACCTCCTCCTTCCCCTTCCCTCCCGTCGCTGGATTCTCCCTCTCCTCGTCCTTTCTCCCAGCAGCTGGCCTCCCTCTGTAATGACACACACCTGCCTTGTCCTCCCCTCCTCGATCCTGCTCATCTCCCTCGGGTCCTCTTATCTCTACTCTCTTCTCTCTCTCGCGGTTTGCGTCTAATCTGTGTTTATGCGTCCTTGTCTGTCCTGTCTGTCTGTCCTGTTGCCTGCTGTCTGTTTGTGGTTGCCTGTCCTGTCTCTCTCTGCCTCCTCTCACCTCTCTCCTCCTTCTCATCTCTAATCTCTCCTCCTCTTCTCTTCATTCTTCTCCTCCTGTCTCGCTCCTGTTCTGTCTCTCTCTCTCTCATCCCTCTCTCCTCCATCCTCTCTCTTCCTCTCTTCTCCCTCCTCCCCTCCTCTCTCTTCTCTCTCTCCCTCCATCTCTCTACATCTCTGTCTCTCCTGCTTCTCTCCCCTTCATCTAATCCATCTCCTCCTCTCTCTCTCTCCTCTCTCTCTCTCTCTCTCTCATCTCCTCTCTCTACCCTCCTTATAGCATCCTCTCCCTCACACACTCAATCCTCTACGAGATATCTACTATACTCTCTCTACTCCTGCGTCCCCCTCGCTCCACAATCTATCCTCTCTCTTCTTCCTCCTTCTCAGTGTCCCCATCACCTCTAGCCCCCCCCCTCCCCAGTCTGTCTGTCTGTCTGTCTGTCTGTCTTGTCTGTCCTGTCAGTCCTGCCCGTATCTCTCTCTCTCTCTCTCTCTCTCTCTCTCCACTCCTCCTTCCGCACACACACATAAAGCATGCATAAGCATACATACATACTCACTCTCTCTCTTTCTCTCTCTGCCTCTATCCTGGGTCTCAGTCTGTCTGTCTGTCTGTCCTTGTCTGTCTATCCGCTCTCTCTCTCATCTCTCTCTCTCTCTCTCCACTCACACACACACACACACACACCACACACACACACACACACACACACACACACACACACACACATACGCGCGCGCATACACACGCACAAGCGCACACGGCACCACACACACACACGCACATACTGTGTCGCTCTCCACCTCTCTTTCTTTGTTCTCTCTCCTCCCTTCTTCTTCTCTTCTTCTTCTCTCTCTCTCTCTCTCTCGCTCTCTCTCTCTCTCTGTCTCGGTCTCTGTCTCTCTTCTCTCTCTCTCTCCTCTCTCTCCTATCTCTCTATCTCCTCGAAGGCGTTCTCCCTCACTCTCTCTCTTGTCTCTCGGTGTCTCGTACGTTCGTTATCTGCCCAGAGAGACGAGGCGTTGTTAGAGAACACCACTCATTGTTTTGTCACTTCGCTCAACAGAATCTTTATCGTTCGTTATCTAAGAGAGAGAGAAGGAGAGAGAGGAGAGAGCGAGAGAGAGAGAGGAGAGAGAGAGAGAGCGGAGAGAGAGAGAGAAGAGAGAGAGAGAGAGAGAGAGAGAGAGAGAGCGAGGAGAGAGAAGAGAGCATTCCCGCAGCCGTGAGCTATTGCTGTACAAAAAATCATCCAAGCCCATGTACTCGTGCGATTGAGAACGAAAGTTGCAAATACCCCGAGATGTTCGCAACGCAATCAGTCAAAAACATGGTTTTGTTGTACTGGAACTATATACTTTAATGTACACAATGGAACGTTTGATTTTGAGAGTGAACGCTTTTTGTTTCGGTTTAAGTAAAATTATATCCACTCTGCAATCACAGTTTTGCAATAACTGTGAAAATTTGAACAAAAATAAGCTAGCGTTTATAATGTGTTTCAAGTGCTTCTCTGATATCATATGTGACAAAGGAAATGGCAGGAGACTATTAAAGTTACTATACTAAATAACAGACGCAAATAATATACATACCCACAGTATACATAATTATAAACATATACATGCGCAAATACATACATTGCAAATGCATATATACATAAATGCAAACATGTACAAAATCAAGGAAAAATAAGAAAAGATAGCGGTAAAGAAAAGAGTAAACACTGAAGATAATGAAATGCATGCGAATCAAGCTTCCACACATTATTAACCTTTTTCATGTAGCGTTGTGTGTGTGTGTGTGTGTGTGTGTGTGTGTGTGTGTGTGTGTGTGTGTGTGTGTGTGTGTGTGTGTGAGAGAGAGAGAGAGAGAGAGAGAGAGAGAGAGAGAGAGAGAGAGAGAGAGAGATCTGCTCTAAGATCTCATTTTTGTAGACAATTATATCATTACTGATGGCGAAGGTTTATTAACATGTTCTTCAAAAACGTTTAGTTTGTTCAATATAGCGATGAACATTTTTGAATATAGCTTCATTTCCTTCACGTCGGAGGAATTGTTTACTACAGAGTATGATTGTCTATGATTCAGTAAAGCCTTGGAATGAAGATAACTGGAAACTCGAGGAACGAAGATCGGAGCAGTTATACTATGTCATATCAAGGAGACAGTGACCTGTAATTCCTGCTGAAAGGAAAAACACAAACATTCTGAATGATAGAGAAAAAAAAAGTGTAAATCTTAAGACAAAGAAACATATGCACCCTTGGGAAATATCACGTCTCTTTATGAAATAAAATCAACAGAGTGATCCCCCTGTGTTACTAAAAGTGTCAGAGTTCTAAAACCTGAACTATGCATGAACCGATTTCAGTATGCAGGGTAATGAAAAGAACAATCATTGAATGCCTATACATCTACACTGCGGATTCAGCCATGCCTCCCCTATCCGCCTAAACATCCTCTGTGGCCACGGAACAAATATGCCCCTCCGTCTGCTACCTTATCTACGTTAATAGAAAAAAAGAAGCAAGCAAGGGGGTATCTCTTGCACGAATGCTTGAGCACAACACAGAGCGCGCGAGCACACACACACACGCACACACACACACACACACACACACACACACACACACACACACACGACACGCGAGTGCGCGCGCGCGCGCGCACGCACGCACGCACGCACATTCTGCCTGTCCATCCCCACCCAACGCACACACACACACACACACACACACACACACACACACACACACACTCCCCCTCACCCCCCTTCCCCACCCCCTCACCCCCCCCCCCCACACGCACGTAACACCTGCGCGATAAAACTCTACGTATATGGAGAGAGGGTGGTGAGATTGAAATGTTCCTATACCGTGGCCTGTTCCTTGTCCGTTCAATCCGAGGACAGATTGGCCGCACCAGTTGTTCGCAGGCTGAAATCTGCACAGTAGTCGACTTAATGCCAGGATTACTGATAGTCGCAGGATACCTCTGTAGGGCTGCCAGGGTCTCTTTCAGTACCCATAGCTCCCCCCCCCCCCCCCCCCCCCCCGTGCATCCTGGCAGTTCTCTGCTCCTGACTTCCCCTTTTTCTGCCACTCTCTCTGTACTGTCTTTAAATTTTGTTTCAGTTTTTCGTTTCTGTCGTCTACTGTTTCTCTGTCTTTTTTTTTTTTCCTCAAATTCTATATTTCTTTTTAATTCAGGTAAGCTCCTATAGCTGAACAACATAACGAGGTGGAGAACAAACGCTACCAACGTTTCCTCTTACTAGAAGAACACTGTCGCCGCGACCTTGGCGTTCCCACTTCGTCTCTGGAACATTTCATTTTCTCTCTGACTTGGCTCGTCGGTCTACTCAGCACGGTTGGTTCCAGCAGTTAGAACCCTGGTCGCAGATGTGCGTGTTCAAATAATGGATAGCTAACGACTTTTGTCCCGAGTAGCTCTGTCTTTTCTGGCACGTTTGCGACGGCAATATTGACTTTTCCTGTCACCACCTGCCAATCACAGATGACAGACAGTTGCTGCACTCGTAGAACTGCAACAGATTTTGACCCTAGTGTCAGTTTCAGAATTGTAGTCCAGCTGACCACACATGGTCATTTCATGTGGTCAACATCACCCACTTGGCCCCAATTCCGTCATGAAATCAATACAACCGAACAACCCTTCCAAAACACACAAAAATATGTAGTTGGCCTCTCTCTCTCTATATATATATATCCATCTATCTGAACAATTAAGTTGTGGGGGAAAACAAGTGCAGACTAACAATTGTTCGGTCATTATAATAATGACTTTGCAAAGATTTAAACTTTTAGAGAAAAAAAAAACCAAGATCAAAAAAAAACGTGGGAATATATTATAAATATGAGAAACCCTTCGCTAGTGCCTGAGGGAACCATCGTGGTTCCTTCTGAAGGTAGATCTATTTGTATTGCCTGCTCCTAGACTTTGTATTGCCTGCTCCTAGGCCTTGTATTGCCTGCTCCTAGGTTTTTCGGCCTTGTATTGCCTGCTCCTAGGCTTTTCGTCCGCTGGGTCTGAACGGACTCATCAGGGAGACACGGTTGATTGTGTCTGCGCTCCTGGTGTCAAATAGAGACATACCACAGTCCATGATTCTGCGGTGTTCAAGGGGTTCAAAAAGAAAACCAAAAGCACCACCACAGCCCCCCAAAGCAGCCAGCGAAGGATAGTAAATAGAATAAAACGAAAGTGTGAAGAGGGAAAAAAGTTACTGAAAAACTAAAAGCATTACGCAAACAGTATAAAATATAGGGGACAATCTTGAGCCTATGCCTGAGGATCCATTCAAGGATACAAGGGAGATAAAAAGGATGTGGAACAGTCTGAGTGGTCAGCTCTGCTGTTCAATAACTCAAGCAATGTCAGTGGCTAAGAATTGTGCAGGACAACCTTTACTTGGATCTCCTAAGAGATGCAATCTCCCACTGATTGACCAAACAATATAATGCTGAACAATTAAGTAGTGGGGGGGGAAAACAAGTGCAGGCTAACAATTCTTCAGTCATTATAATAATGACTTTGCAAAGATTTAAACTTTTAGCGGAAAAAAACCAATATGAAGAAAAACGTGGGAATATACTATAAATATGAGAAACCCTATATATACAAATCACCATAGTCGTTCTATTGAGATCTAGTTAATTCTCACATGTTTTCATCCCACCATTCGAAAATCAATCGTAACAAAAAACATGAAGATGCGCGCGAAACGTGATAGATATGGCAAAATGGATCGCCGGAATCCACTCAGCACAGTTCTCAATCTCATGTCCTAGTCAACAGAAGGCATGTTATGAAAGGTTAAGAATACATATCAGTTGTTTCTAGAAAAATCATCAACAACAAACAAAAAACCCCCAGGAAAGCTGCATGGCTCAAAAAAGGAGAAAGTAAGAGAGAGAAAGAGAGATTGAGATTGAGAGAGAGAGAGCGAGCGAGCGAGCGAGCGAGCGAGCGAGCGAGAGAGAGAGAGAGAGAGAGAGAGAGAGCGAGAGAGAGAGAGAGAGAGAGATCACACATTTTAGATTTTGGGGGTAAGGGTGGTAATGGGTAAAGGGAGGAGAGAGAGAGAGAGAGAGAGAGAGAGAGAGAGAGGAGAGAGAGAGAGGAGAGAGGAGGAGAGAGAGAGAGGGAGAGAGAGAGGAAGAGAGAGAGAGTAGGGAGAGAATGGATGTGTCACAAAGCGATTGAATGAAAAAAATAATAAAAATCAATAGCCTCCTTTCGCAGTTCATGAACTTGCATCTAAGGTTTCAGGAAAATGGAGAGAGAGAGAGAGAGAGAGGGAGAGAGAGAGAGAGAGAGAGAGAGAGAGAGAGAGAGAGAGAAGAGAGAGCGAGAGAGCAGAGAAGAGAGCGCATTTAAGTTTTTGAGTATATGGAGAGAGAGAGAGAGAGAGAGAGAGAGAGAGAGAGAGAGAGAGAGAGAGAGACAGACAGACAGACAGACAGACAGAGACAGACAGACTCAAGATTCAAGACTCAAGATATTGTGTGTGTGTTTCAAGTGTGTGTGTTGTGTGTGTGTGTGTGTGTGTGTGTGTGTGTGTGTGTGTGTATGTATGAGAGAGAGAGAGAGAGAGAGAGAGAGAGAGAGAGAGAGAGAGAGAGAGAGAGAGAGAGAGGACTGAACCCAAAGTAGTGCAATGCTAGCTTCCTCTTGTCAAACACTCCCCAACTAAATGTAGAATTGCCTATTCCGATAACACTAAGACAAGCATCTTCCCTTTTCAACAATACACACTGCAGGGAGTTAAAGACTATGTCAAACATCCTTCATTTTCCAGCAGGAAACTGCATCGTACTGCATCAAGCAGAAAGCTCCATGTCTACATCACGGTGATGGCGTTGACGATGATGATGCGATGAGAATCACCATTATTATCTACTATCGTCCCCGTCGACATCGTCACCATCTGTAAAAAAACAATCAACAAACTTTCTAAGCTTCTTCAGCGTCTCAAAGCCTGATTTCTCACTGAGCTCTTTAAAAAAAAAAAAAAAAAGAAGAAAAAATTGTCGTCTGTGTGTAAGTCGATTTGCCATCAATACATTCCTCACGAAAAGTCAAGCAACAGGGTTAAAAAAAAAAAAAAAAAACCACCTTCAAATAAGTTCATTGAGAAATCATTTAAAAAATAAATGTTTGATTCCACAATTTCAATTCCCAGCCTCTTTTCTCTTATATTTCCGGAAATCAAGATCATTCAAGGTCAATGAGTTGAGGGGTCAAGTACCATCAAGAAAAGGAAACTCCCAACATTGTTGATTCGAAGATGAGCAATGTTTCAATGCATTTTTTACTGATCAAGATCTCGCATGATCACAATTTGCACTGAATACAGCACTTGGATTCCCTTCAGCACGGCAGCTGATCTGTCAATTGAGCTGACGTTGTGGGCTCACTCTCCACAGAGCCTCGGGCGTATTCTAAAAGGCAGCATGGGTGTGGGAACGCGTAGCCACGACACAGACAACGCGTCCAAGCAAGTCCTGTGCCTTTTCCATCAGGTTGAGATCGAGCGGTCGGGCGGGGCAGGTTAGGAGAGCGTGGTCGATGACCTGGGTTGCGTTTCTGACGACAACCGCTGGGTGAATCGAAACATTGTTAACCACAAACATGAATCATGATATTTGTTGACCTGCCTGGCGGAGGGGCGTGGGGGGGGGTGGGGGTGGGTGAGGGGAGGGGTGGGGGTGGGGTGGGGGCGTGAGACGTGATGACTACAGGTACTTGTGGGTGTTTACAGTGTTCCTCTGGAAAGCCTCATGATAATACGATCAGCACCGCAAGTGCCAGACCACGACTTTATACTGTTACTACTATGACGAACAGTTTTCTGAGACAATACAATCAACAAATCCCTCTCCATGTTGGCTCTGTATTTTCTCTCGTCCATCGTTAGAAGTCCAGTGCAAAACCTGATCTCATCAGCGAAGAGAATGCGGTACCACTTTTACAGGCGCTGACAGCGATGCTCTCTAGCCCCACCCACGAGTTCTTGGTTTGAATATATTTTTCTTTTAGTGAAGAGTTTACATGGACGTAAATGTCTAGCCTTTCCACGTCTTTCTCACTAATGATGCGTTCGAAGTCTCTCAGAAGGGAAAGCTGTATTATCCTGACTGCGTTCACGTGTTTGCTTCACAGGGAGACAGTCTTTGGAGCCTCCCGTGCAGTCATGGTGCGTTAGAGAAAAAAAAACAAAAGAAACAAAACAAAACAAAACAAAAAAAACCCTGCTGACCCTCAGCATGGTCAAGTGTTGGCAGGGCACGTCCACCTATGGCATGAGGTTATTAGCTGGCGTTGTAACAGACTGAGCTGTGTCTGGACTTCTCATAAAGGAAAAGGAACGTAACAAAAACAAAACAAAACAAACAAACAAACAAACAAAACTCCATCACAGTCATGGTCTTCGACACTACCAACTGAAGAACGTTGAATATAGACAATGATGACAAGCATAAACACACATTGAAAACCGAAACCTGCTGCAACAGCAAAACATTAGGAACAGTACAATGAACAGCAATGATGGGAAATAAAAACAGAAACAAAGGAGTCGATAGTGATCCAGGCAGAACAGGCTCAATAATACGAACGAACATACATTATAAAGATAATTACGACAGCCAAAAAGTTACTAAAGAGCCTTGCTAGATAATATTAACGAATACACTTCCAAAGATGGAAACAATTTCTGGACACACACACACACACGCGCGCGCGCGCGCGCGCACTCACACACAGGCATGCATACAGGCATGCGCGCGCGCGCGCACACACACACACACACACACACACACACACACACACACACACACACACACACACACACACACACACACACACACACACACACACACACACACACACACACACACACACACACACACACACACACACACACACACACACACACACGTGGGCGTTTGCGCCCGCGCTTTTCACGTGAAAAAGGGAAACGTAATTACGCAAACGACCCAAAATGCTGTGCTTGTTTTTCTTCCCTTGTTTTGACACACTGAAAGAGAAGCTCAAGACTCTCGTACGGTTAAAAAAAAAAAAACCCACTAAAAACTTTATCAAGCAATCTACCAACTGGTGATAAGTCAAGTGGACAAATCAATGAATCAATTGATCAAACTGTTTGTTTATTAGGACAATGAATGTGTCACAAAGCGATTGAATGAAAAAATAAATGGATCACTCAATATTCTCCTTTCGCAGTAGTTTTTGAACTAGCATCTAAGGTTTCAGGAAAATGGAGAGAGAGAGAGAGAGAGAGAGAGAGAGAGAGAGAGAGAGAGAGAGAGAGAGAGAGAGAGAGAGAGAGAGAGAGACAGACAGACAGACAGACAGACAGACACAGACAGACAGACAGACAGAGAGAAAGAAAAAGATAACTCACACTAGGTTTCTGGGTAAATGGAGAGAGAAGGACGGACAGACAGACAGACAGAGATTACACATCTAGATTTCTGGGTAAAGAGAGAGAGAGAGAGAGAGAGAGAGAGAGAGAGAGAGAGAGAGAGAGAGAGAGAGAGAGAGAGACAGACAGACAGACAGACAGACAGACAGAGACAGAGACAGAGAGAAACAGAGAGAGAGACGTAGAGAGTAAAACTGGGGGCATGGGAGGGGGTGGGGGTGGGTGGGTGGAAGAAACAAACAGAAGGGTCAGCCTGTGCCTTTTGACCACACCGAGATCCCCAACCTTTTTTTTTTTCCACACTCAAAGGAGCTAACTAAATATTGTGTGAAAACTTACAACCCGCTAGCAAGTGGCAGGAATGGACTCCCACTCGCACCTAGCTGCCCACACTGGTCAAAAGCAGGACACGGGCGTGAAGAGGGAAGCGCGATAGCTCAACGGTCATGCGCCTGTGTTCTTAGTTGGGTCTCGAAGATGAAGTTAGCCTAGTGTCTGTCCACTCACTCGCTTACGATTGTTGATTTTCGGGTTGAGATTTACTACGTTGTGTGTTTGGTGGGCAGCATCTTGAGAACTGTAGCTTGGTGGTTCTGTAGGGAATTTTGTTTGTTTGTTTGTTTGTTTTAGCAGATATGGTGTAAAATCAAGTTGTGGACAGGTTGGCTGCTGGCAGATGCGGCCGGCCGGCTCCGTGAGAGGGAACCGCACTCTGATTGCTTGTACTCTCGCTTGGGGAAATGAAAGTAGTCGGTGAGGTCACTGAACCCGTATTGAACCCGAAGATATTTGATAATTCGTGTGGGTGGAGGCTAACTTGTCGAGCACAGAAACACATGGGGAGACATATGTTTTTTTTTTTTTTTTTTTTTTTTTTTAAAAGTCATGTTCTAATACTTCTCCGAGTAACGGATCAAGTTTTGGGTCTGCATATCGAAGGTTCCGTGTGATAAAGCTGCAACGATGGACCAGTTCCTTCGTGTATGTGAACATTTTTCATTCTAGCTAGATACTTTATGTGTAGAAAACGTGAGAGAAACGTAGAAGTCTGTAAACAATAAGAACGACAACAAAACTAACGACAACTTCAGATACTGGTAACAAGCGTAAAAGGAAACTAAGCTTAACTCTGCTGCTAAGTATAGCTGCAAAACGAAACGAAGACAGAAAGACAGAAAAAAAAAGAAAACGAAGGAACGAAGGAAGATTAAAGAAGAAGGAATAAAGGACAGAAGGAGAATAAGTTTTGGAAACAAGTTTTAGAAAGCATAACAAAGCAACTTTTTATAAATCTTGTTTGAACTTTAAGTGTTAAGAAGAAGAAGAAGAAGAGAAGAAGAAGAAGAAGAAGAAGACCACGAAGAAAAAGAAAGAACAACTTGTGCTGACAAGATCGTGTTGGCTGGAGGCTGACAGTTTTGGTGTTGTCACAGAACAAGAGAAACAGACAAAGAAAAGGGGAGCACACTCTTCGGTCATCTTTGGATTTCTGACAGCACCTGTTCGTGTGTACGCTGTGTGTTTGGTAATGAGATCTAGGATACTGACTGCGAAGGATACACCAGGTAGGGAAGAGAGTATACCGTTCACATCATCTTTCTTTTTCTCTCTTTGTATCCATCTGTTTGCATGCCTTTTGTTCTGCATCATTTCGGCGGCATTTCTCTTTATATATATATATATATATATATATATATATATATATATATATAATATATATATATATATATATCTTTTCCTGTCTTGTCTCTTTTATCTATTGCCTCTCTATCCCGGTCTCTATCTTTTCCCGTCTGCTTACCTGCCTGTCTAACTGTCTGTTTGTTCGTCTGTATGTCTGTTTGTCGGTCTGTCTGTGTCTGTTTGTCTGTCTGCATGTCTGTCTGCATGTCTGTCTGTCTGTCCGTCTATCTGTCTGTCTGTCTCTTTCCCTTTGTGTGTGTGCATGCGTCCGTGTGTGTGTGTGTGTGTGTGTGTGTGTGTGTGTGTGTGTGTGTGTGTGTGTGTGTGTATGTGTGTGTGTGTGTGTGTGTGTGTGTCAATGTTACATTTGCTTCTGCAGTTCCATTGTAAAAACTTAAGACGATCTATGACTGAACTGTCCATGCTGTCTTTTGAACTGGTTGTCCGCATTACAAGGGAAGGAAGAATAATGACAAACAGAAACAGGCGGATTTTTGCAAAAGAACACAAAGAAAGAGCTTTCATTTTGTAAAAGTTCATAACACATTTTGAAATAATTCTTTTGAATTCCAAAACAGAAGATGTAAGCAGGTCCGTCACGTTTTTTCATAATACTGATGAATTTAACTGAAAGGGGTTTCCATGAACACAACAATACTATTGAGATCAAAATTAGAAGGAGATGGACAGCCGAGCGATGGAACTTTTGGAGACTGTGTTGGCTGACATTTTTTCTTAGGAGTACTAAGATGGGGTGACAATTCTGGCCCTATTTCGCAGTTTTCTGCTTGACTTTATCTTTTCCAAGTCGGGAGAATAATTTTTTGCGACAGTTACTAGGGAGCAAGCCGCCTTTTTCGTGACCGGCGACTTACTTTTGTTCCCAGCAACAACTGAGGAATATGACACAGGAACAGCATGGTTACATGGACTTGAATCATGGTTTGAAGACTGCTGACCACACTGTTCAGGATTTGTTTGTCCTTCTAGCTGAGCTCGTGCAGAGAAATAGCTTCTAAGAAAGACATATAATTAGATGATTTTAAAGAGCCCGCCAAGACTCTAAGTTTATATTCAGGACACCCAAGGTAGGAAGCAGAGTGATTTCCTGAACAATTCACACAGCGTCTGGCGTTGGAACATTTGCTATTGTCATGGCCAGACTGACCACATCTACCACACGTCTGTTTGGAGCGACATGCGGATTTTGTATGTCCCAGTCTGTTGCAGCGAGTGCAACGAAAGACTTGCGGAACAAATGGTTTATGTCAAAAGACTGAAACCCAAGAAAGATTTTTTTTGGAAGACTTGGGACAGTGAAGGTAATTTTCACTGCCCTCGAGTCACTGCCATCTTTATTTTTCAATCTTTTGGCCGCTTTTGCTCCTGGTATTTCTCTTCTAATTTCATCAAGAGAATATCTACAGGAATGGGTTTAATCACCCCTTCGGTATACACCTCAGGGATGGAGCAGTTGATAGTGATGCCAGCGAGATTTTTTGTATTTAAGAGCGCTTTTTGCTGATGGGCAGAAGTACAGCCAATCAACCATTTACCGGACGACAATTGTTTCTGTTCAATAATGGGTCCGATGGTATTGGTCCAAAGCTTTCTGCTGAGAACCCCAATACCAGCCAAAGTTGCAGAACCCTTTTTGGTATCTTCCAAAATGACCGGAAAATTGAAAGACGATATTTTTTTGGATTCTGAAAGTTTCTGGTGTGTCGTAGACGTGGTCTCTCTGACACATGGCGAGGTAAGTGATGTTTTTAGTGATGAGGATGACGGACACAAGGGGGTGGAGACCTCGACAGCCTCAACTGTCTGGTCAACATTGGCTGTTTCATTCTTTTTTTTGAGTCGTTTAATAAAGACGCAAGACGATTAACCAGATGCTTTTTCTTCCCATTTTTAGGAAGATCATTTTCTGATAAAAGTTTTTTTAAATGAGAGACTTTAAGGTCACTCAACAAATCTGGATTTGTTTTAAATTTTGACAGATTCGTTGAGACTGCCATTGCCAATCTGCAGAAAATGGGGAAAAGGGGGGGGGGGGGGGGGGGGGGGGGGGGGGGAAAAGAAGGGGGAAAATGAAGAAAGGCTCCCAGGAAAAAGAAGTGGGGAGGTTGAGAAAGGATGGAGGGTAGGAGGAGGACACACACACACCACACACACACACACACACACACACACACACACACACACACGCACGCACGCACACACACACACACACACAAATTCATCGCGCGCGCACGCGCAAAACGTGACGGACGCACGCACATCTTCTGTTTTGGAATTCACACGCACCCCCTCACACACACACACCCCACACACAGAACAACAAACAACAACAAAAACAACAAACACCTAAACAAACAAACAAATGGTCAAACACCAAACACTACAGTAACCGTTTACGAGAACCCATCACTGATTATGACTAGCATTACATGAGTATGAGTTTGATAGAAACGAAACGACAGTAAAGTGCTAGACGTGGTATAGTTTTTAGAAATGGAAATACAAAAGCAAAATGCACACAATGACTACCTAATTCAGTTTTTGGAAGACCATAGTTTTGATGTCCTTGCACTGCAGTCTCTGAATTGTCATAAAAATGATTTACCAAAACTCCCGGGATACTATTTTCCTCCAGTGACTAATGCAGTGAAAAAAAAATACTAAAACAAAAACTGCCATATATGTGTCGTGCAACATTTTGTACCAACCTGTTAAAACACCCTGTAACGCGACTGACAAACGCTTATATTCCTGCTGTATATAGCAGTGAATATCAAGGGCCAAAGTTTACAAGTTGTGAACTGTTATTACCCAGATGGTGTGTCCAAGAAGGAAGCCGACTGGTTGTTTGATTTAGATTCAAACAAAGAGTGGATTATTCTGGGTGATTTCAATTCCCATCATGCTCTATGGTCCGAAAACTCTAAAAATATCACAAACAATAATGAATATCTCGCCAACACTATAGTAAATGCTAATCTAACGATACTGAATGACGGGTCTATCACCAGAATTGCTGATCGTTCTGATCAGAAAAATTCATCAATTGATTTGTCCTTAGTAACTCCGGGTATTTTTCCACTTTGCATGTGGAATGTCATTCAGTCACCACTGGGTAGTGACCATCTTCCTGTTGAAGTTCAGATCTTAGTGTGTCCAGAGAGAACTGAGCATACCCTCGGACATACAAAATACAACGAAGATAAAGCCAACTGGGACCTTTTTGCCCAGACTCTAATTACTGGTTCTCTTAAGCTCAATTTTAATCATAACATAGAATCAGTAGAAGATCTTGAAAACAATTATGTAGATTTACGAAATCTTATTCTGAGAGCAGCAGATCGTGCCATTCCAAAGATTAAGTTTAAAGACCATCCAAAGAGAGCCTCAAACCCTTGGTGGAACTCCTCATGTGAGTTGGCCGTAAAAATGAAAACAGAGGCATTTCAAAACTGGATGAATAGTCGTCATTCACAGCCACCCCAAGTAGTAAACGAACTCCACTGTAAATAAAATTGCTAATAACTATAGTAACAGAACAGTAGCTCTTGCAAAAAAAAAAACAGTATATGGGTATTTGATCATGACTTGCTCTAAACATCCACATGACGTTTCTAAATTATGGAAAGAAATTAAAAAAAATCAAGGGTACATTTCATCTCCCTCAGCCTGCTCTGCATGTTAATGATAAAATTATAGAACTAACAAAGAAAAGGCTGAATTATTAGCAGAAACTTTTGCTTCAATGAGTCAGACTGAGTGTTTATCTCAATCTGAACAAATTCGTAGAAAGGAGTTTGAGGATAAATTCCAAAACATTGAGCAGACTAATATAGAAAGTAACACTTTATATATAAACACAAACTTAACAATGCATGAACTCTGTTTCGCACTTAAACGTGTAAAACCGGGTAAGATATCCACTGGTTCGGATCCTATTTCCTATAACATGATTAAGCATTTCCTGAGAGTCTGTTATCAAAGTTGTTGGAGTTCTTTCAGATTTGCTGGAATACTGGAATGCTCCCTACAGATTGGAAAAAAAAGCTACTGTCATCCCAATCCTTAAACAAGGAAAACCTAAAACTCTTCCCCTCTAGTTTTCGACCTATTTCTTTAACACCTCACATTGGAAAACTTTTTGAAAGAATAATGAAAAACAGAATAGAACATTTCCTTGAAAAAAATGGAGTCTTGCCTTTATTCCAGGCTGGTTTTTAGGAAAGGTAGAGGAGTCACAGACCACATTGTCCACTTATCCTCAAATGTGAAAAAAGCTCTTGCCAAGCGTTATTCGACCCTTGCAACGTTCTTTGATGTTCATAGAGCCTACGATTCAGTATGGCATTCTAAATTGTTGTTCAAAGCACATGAAGTAGGAATACGAGGTCGTTTTTTCAATTTCTAAAAGCTTTCTTATCGGACAGAACTATCCAAGTCA
>JADBJO010007362.1:90000-114298 GCA_016801955.1 Conus betulinus | reverse complement strand
CATTGGGAACGTTCGATGACACGCAATGATGTTGCTTAGCTGTGGCACCTCAACATTCGGAACGTTCGATGAAACGCAATGAGTGTTGACTGGCTGTGAAGATGTACGGGTCCGATGCGAGAAAATCAGCGACTCCACACACCCAGCCATAGCTATGCGCTCAAAGTCTGTTGGATGAATGATGCAATAAAAGGTAAACAAATATGCCTTGCGATTTTGAAATCAGAGATACTTGGACAAACCTGTACCCTTTCGAAAGAAATATAAGACAGACAAGAACAAAGTCGTCTTCTCAGATAAAAAAAAAAAAGCATGCTGAATAAGGTACGCTGGTATCATGAAGATCTATACTACTTTCGTGATGTATCTGACACCATTTCTGATCACGTTCCCGATGCTTCGGTGTCAACACGCTAGGAGAATGTAGATGGAGGGGGGATGACCTGACAGAAAGCAACCGCAGCATTGAAACATAGGAACCACTGTCAGACCACAGATCGTGAAGGATGAACTGTAGAGCTCTATAAAAATTTTCTGTTTTTACATTGGTACCCTGCTTTTTCCGCTCCATTAATAAAGTGTTCTGATAGGCTGTTTGACGCCCTTGTTTATTGGAGATATCATCAGAACATCTCACATTTACCATCCTTTTATAACTCTTCGTCTTTCACTAGTGTGCATAAAGACCTATCAACGTACATTGAATCTCATCCATTCTACGTATGTGCAGCTGTACCTACGATGGCGGAAACATTTCCACAGTGGAGGGAGAACACAAGTGATGGGATGGAACCAGAGAACAGTAAGAAAGAGAAAACAAGGGAGAGGAGAGCAGAAGGAAGATGGATGTAAGGGTCGGACCTTGGCTCAGCAGAAGGAAAAACAGTGAAAAGGGCAGGAAGAAAGAAACACAGAGCATTTTATTTTTGATGAAACAGTCTTCGGAAAAACAGGTACAAATTAAAAAAACAAACAAAACAAAAAGCAGAGTAAGACAGCCTGCAGGAAGAAGAGGACATTAAACCAAATGAAGGAAGAAGAGCAGATCACTAAAACTCAAAGTAAGAAAAACAATAGATGAAGACATTAAAAGCAAGGTGAGGAAAGAAGAGAGCAGATCACTAAAAATCAAAGTAAGAAAACATCGACGAAGACATCAAAAGCAAGATGAATGATATCGTATGAAATTACCATATCAAAAACAAACAAAAAACAACAAACAAACAAACACAAACTGATCCAATATCTATTGAAATATTTATCTTCACCTCAAAGCTGTATGACCGAGTTGTCAGTTGCATGCAAGCTTGACTGTGTTCTTCAACTGTGAGCTGAATTTATTTGCCTGTTCACAGAAAGAAATGACATAATACTTTCTTCACAAAGGAGGGTACAGAAGCAATCAGAGGAAGTGAGGTGTGTGTGTGTGTGAGTGTGTGTGTGTGTGTGTGTGTGTGTGTGTGTGTGTGTGTGTGTGTGTGTGTGTGTGTGTGTGTGTGCGTGCGTGCGTGCGTGCGTGTGTGAGGGGGGCAGAGGAAAACAGATGAGGTCAGAGCAACTCAGTTGAGGGGAGACAAGCAAGAGTAGCAGTGAAGAGCAAGGGGACCAGAGCCACTGATAGTAGCAGGACAGAACGCAGTCTGTTGTATGATGACGTAATAGGGCATAGTGTGCTCTGTGATGACGTGATAAGACGCAGTCTGTTTATGATGACGTAATAGGATGCAGTGTGTTGTATGATGACGTAATAAGATGTATTCCACTTTAACGATAAGGTAGTTGAACTGGAGTCTATTTGTTTTATCATGACGTAAAAGGACGCAGTTTGTTGATGACGTAATAGGACGCAATCTATTGTATGATGATGTAATAGGCACAGTCTGTTGTATGATGACATAGTAGGACGCAGTCTGTTGTACAATGACGTTATAGAACGCAGTCTGTTGTATGATTACGAAGTAGGACTCGGTCTGTTGTAGGGTGATGTAATAGGACGCAGTCTGTTGTCCGATGACGTTCATAAAACTGTGCACTTACAGACAGTGTTGCTTCCTGTAGAATAAATGAAGACAAAGAAGAAAGTGTTGGTGATGGTTTGCCCCGATCTGTCTATTGCACCGCTAGGCTTGTTTTCTGTGCAGTGCTTACCACAGGTCGCAACATCAGCAAGGAACCACAACTGGATCTCTGAATATCAGTGACTCTTGTCCAGGGGTAGACTATCTTATGAAACAAAACAACCCGAATACAACATTTCTGAGCAGAAATCTCTCTGATTGTGACAACGGGTTGCTGACACAGTTTACAGCAGACCTGGGAGTGGTGTACGGGCTGTGTGGGGGATCCAGCCATTTCTGTAACCTGCACATAAGGGTGACACAGAGTATGTATGTGCGTGCTCGCCTTCAACACCTGGCTTTCGGGAACTGCAGCGACAGGAATGTGAGGGGGATTGAAATGAGGCTCGAGCAATCATGGCTTTCTGAAGCTCATGTAGGATGTGGGCTTCAGGGTCTTCAAAATCTGTTATTTCAGTCAGACGAGGATCAATGTGGATATCCATGACGAACAAACCGATAGTTACGATCAGTTTTCAAGCAATGGAGCACAACAATGCATTCCTACAGTGTATCAATGAATATTCCAGATATGTAGTTGTACCAATAATGAGTATCAAAGTTCCCTTCAGCAAAGAACTGATACTACATTCTCAATGTGTTGTCATGTTAAGTGTTCTGCAGACCTTTAGACTTGGGTCTTGTCATCCTTATGGTGTGACATACCGGAAACATAACACATCCCAAGAACACACTGCTTTTGTGTGTGGTGAGTGTTTCACACAAGCGTGCTTGTTTTCTTGCTTACTATTTCAGGATGCACTCCACCTCCATGCCAATCTGTTTCAAAATGGTCTTCTCTACTTTCTGTGTCTCTGGCCATCCTTATACTCTGCCCAGTGGGTTGCTCAACTGCTCTGTGACTAATTACTCCACATTTCATCCCTTCCTGCAGTGCAATCTGAAGACAGAGTGTAAAGATGGACGGGATGAAACCGAACACTGTCCCTTCAGCAGTCCTGGCTGTCAGGGGATGGTGGCTTCAACAAACAAATGTTTCAAACTTGTCCTGGAAAACCAATTTTTAGATCATGTATTTCTGTCCTATGAATGCAGAAAATCTGGCAGGAAATCGGGTCTGTAAAAACGAGAAAAGAATTTGAAGACTCCCTAAGCATTTTCAGAAATTATTTTCGTTTCGAAGTAAACTGTGGGTTACACTTCAGGTTGGTCCTTGGTACCTTTCATGTACAGTCACTTCCGTAAATGGTCTGACGATACTATGATCTACAATATGAAACATTCATTTCAGATTTGTAGATTTGTCGTTTCAAGGAGAAAATTGGAAGGGTTTTTGGTCATCGATTGGGCTTCAGAGTGACACACCGAATTTATTTTTGTCAAAGGGTGTGCTATGCGAAACCAAAACTAAAAGCCTCCAGTGTGGTTCCTCCCCAAGCTGTATGGACCCAGTCACAGTCCACCCCGTCCTCTTTCACACACACAAGGCAGAGTTTGTTGCTTTGTCCAGCCAGTGCTATCATCCATACTTTCATGTACTGTGACCCTGGCAGTCACTGTGGGAACTCCTATCACCCTCAAAGTCTGGCAGTTCTGAATGCCAGTGCTGAGCAGGACGAGATGTTGCCATCTGCTGAGAGAGATGTGAAATGTGCACATGTCATGTTCACTTGTAATGATGATGTCACGTTACTGCATTACACATTAGTGTGTGACGTCAGACAGGACTGTCCAGACAATAGTGATGAGTCATTTTGTCATCTCCCTTCTTGTCAGGGCTTTGGGTGTTCTAATGGGTCAGTGTGTGTTACACAGTCAGCGTTGTAATGAGCACTTTGATTGTGTGGATGATTCTGATGAGATCGGTTGCCAGCAACAAGGTTGGACTCCGTGTACACATACTGCATTCAGTTCAGAGATACGAAGATGAAGCAGCGATTTGACATTGACTTGGATGGTACTGGTTACTTTACACAACAGGTGATGGACACTGAAGAACCTTGTCCTGTCACTCATTATCGCTGTACATCGGAGTGGCTGTACTGTCTTCCTGTCTACACTCGATGTAATGGATTCTCTGACTGTGTTCATGGAGAGGACGAACAGGACTGTGACAAAGTTCAATGCACTGGATTGTTCAAGTGTCGAGCATCTACAACCTGTCTCCACAGAGTTCACCTGTGTGATGGCTGGGGCCAGTGTCCACAACGAGATGATGAACTGATGTGTGATACATCTTGTCCTGAAGGTTGTCTGTGTCAAGGTCACCTTTTCATTTGCAGAAACACGTTTCCTGCTGATCTCTTTTCACAGATCCGATATGTGGACGCCACAGGATCAGGGATGTCACCTGATGATTTTAATACAAATGTCTATCTCATTCATCTTACTCTGTCTCATTGTCATATTTCTAACACATCAAGCATAAAACTTCTCAACTGAAACACATTAGTCTCACTAAACAACTGTCTAAAATATCTTGATACATCTATTTTTCTAAACTGCAAAAATTTGAAAACCCTCTGCTGGGAAAAAATCCCATTAGGTCAAACACAATAAACAGATTGACAAAAAACGTATTCATTACTCACTATTATATATTGATATATCAGAAACAAATCTTCACGTACTAGATTGTGAATTGTCCGTTTCTCTTTCCTCGTGTAATTCATTTGAATCTCTCCTCTTCCGCTATTAGAAGGATTGGATCTATGGGTTTTAAAAACACACCACAACTTCGTGAAATAGACATTAGATTTAATCCTCTTGAGGAATTTTCCTTATATTTGTTATCAAAGTCTGATCATATAGAAAATATCTTCGCTTCAAATTACAGGTTCTGCTGTGAGAATTTACTTCCGAAGAACATAGATGAAATAAAGTGCTCTGCACCTCAAACTATGCTTCTTTCATGTACAACATTGATGCCAACTGAAACTGTACAGAATGTTCTTCTGGGTGGTCTGTGTGTGCGCCACGTTAGGAAACCTGGTTAGTTTCATCAGTTTATTCACAGTGAAAGGACACTTTGAAAGCAATAAGTTGATGATTGCTGATTTGCTGTTTGCTCAAAAACTTGTACAGGCTATCATACCAGTATTGTCGTAGGAGCTAATGAGATATTCAAAGATCGTTACATCCACTGTGAAAAGACATGGATCAACAGCCTGCCTTGTAAGGTGGCCGAGTTTCTGTTCTATCTGTCCAGTGAGGCGTCACTTCTCATCATTGGCTTCATCACCGTGGATCACCTCACTGTCATTGGCTTTCGTAAGCGCTCATGCACGCTGACGAGAGTTCCGCTGACAGCAGCTGTCATAGTGCCATGGTGTGCTGGAACCCTGATATCCTTGATGCCATTTCTTCCTGGGTCGTCACAGTGGGGAGAGTTCAAGGTCAGTCAGGTCTGTGTCGCATGCCATTATTTAATCACCACAGATGTAATCAAGAATTCCGATGGTCAAACGTCATTGTGACTGTTAATTTTGTGATCTGCTTTACAATAACGGTGGGCCAATTTGTGATTTACAGACAAACACCTAAATTCAGAACTATGCTTGATTCCTCATCTAGGTCTGTTTATTCTGCTGTGCATCTGATGCAAAACTGGCGACCGCGAACAGTGCAAGCTGGCTTATTCTGGGCTTTGTCACGGTCATGGCAACAAACGGTACATCAACATTAAGCAACGCCCATGACGCCCTGGTTGTATTTGGGTTACACTCAGCTCTGCTCTCAGCCCATTTCTCTACTTGTGGACTGTGGTCATGCAGGGACGACAGAAGGCGCTAGAAGAGAAAGTGATAAAAACTTTGAAAGCACGACGAGTTGGGTCAGGAGCACAAGTCTTTGGCAAAAGAATAAATAATGTCAAGGGCAATACAATAAAATTAAGTATGTAAATTTATAATAAATATATAATTGGTAAAAGGCAGAACCTGGTGCGTGGACCAGGTACCCAAACAGAAAGTGACATATATGAACTCACCTTTTTCTCTTCCGTATATGTCATTGTCCATACCATAGTGCCCTGGGGCATCGTGTGGTTCGCTGGTTCGTCCCCTCTCCGACATGTTCCAGACCTCGTGGTGACATGTCATCCTAAGGGTTTTGGATTGGCTTCAGAGATCGGCAGTGTGTGCCTATGAAGGGTTCACATGTGTGCACAAACAATCCTCTGACCCAAGGAATGCATGAGTTGGGTTGTCATGGCAGAGTGGCTTGTGTCACGCCAAATGGACTTCAGTGTTGTCATCCCTGTCATAACTTCTCCTGTTTTCTTGATTTATGGCACACAGACCAGACCAGACAGGACAAACAGAAGACAGAAACATAAGACAGACAGACAGAACAGACACACCACACCACACACACACACACACACACACCACACACACACACCACACACACACCACACACACACAAGTGCCATGCGCTGACACGTACAAGCAGGAGGCATGCACGAGCGCGCACAAAGAGAGAGAGAGAGAGAGAGAGAGAGGAGAGAGGAGGAGAGAGAGAGAGAGAGAGAGAGAGAGAGAGACAGAAATGACAAAATGTGTAATGAACCAGGCTTTCTGCTCCTGTCAAGTGGATGGGATACAAAGGGAAATAATGTCAGGATACTACATTGAAAACGAACACGATTAACATCCCATGCTAACCTGTGGACAAAATAGCAAGATTACGGATTTTAAATACATCAGTTGGATATGCATGCCAGTGACGAAGACCTAAAAGAAGAAGGGTTATTGCAAATACTTAAGGGGAACGCATTTGTTCTCTAACATTTGAGTATTGGGACAGAACGCATATAAAATGAAGTTCACTTTCTGGGACACTCTCACAAAAAAATGGGCAGTTAGGGGAGACATTAGTAGAGTATCGGTACCGATGCCTTCGTAATGCTGAAACATCTAATCTAAATCTGATTAAGGTCTTTTTTCAATACACACTGTTTTAGATCGAATAATTATTGAGATATACCAAAGGATAGTTTGAAAGATGCATAAAATGTACACCGAACTTTTATCTCTCAACTGAACCTCTCATCCTTGAATCAAACAATCGATTAGCCTTTGCTTGAATCCTCAGAGAAAAAGACGAATATTTTGAAACACCTTGGTGTTCCCATACATGTCCGAATCCATATTTGTATAAAGTAAAGCATACGGCAGAATTGTTTCTGATATTTATGAATTTATAAGAAACAGCTAACAGCATTTTATAAGATTTTAAAGGCAGACGCTCATCAGACATTCTCAAAAGTCCTAACAAACAAGATTTAACACATCTTGTATAAGTATGAACATAAAGAGTATATACCAAACAAAACTGGAGGATCTCAAACACCAAGTTCATAGTCTGATGATTTCAGATCGAATATCACTGGCATTCGATATACACACAGACATTTTCACAATCCATTTCATTGCCTTGTAGTTCTGGTGATGTCAGTGAGGTGTTACATAGGTTTACTGGCCTTGCTTTCGGAAGAGAGTTGTCTCCCTTCGTTCAGAAGACCTGTTTGGGGTACCGATCTTATGTAACTGGAGGAGTTCAGAGAAACCTGACTCACGACGTGAACTCTGTGTGTGTGTGTGTGTGTGTGTGTGTGTGGTGTGTGTGTGTGTGTGTGTGTGTGTGTGTGGTGTGTGTGTGTGCTCTTTCCCACATTCACCATTACCACTTTTAACCACATTTCCCTTGAAAAAACCTCCACGAGACTGTTCCAAAATGAAAGACATATTTCAGTTTCCCTAGAGAAACGACTTCGTGGACAAGATAAACGAAAACAAACAAGGACATAGTTGTTCTTCTTAGAATTGTGTAGAAAATATTCCTTTCTTGCCTTTGTTCTGGAGAGTCCAGCCTCAATATTCACACAATATTTTTCAAGCAGGAAGCGCTTGCTAGTTTCTTTGTTTGTTGTTTGTTAAACACAAAGTAAGCGAATGGAAGCAATTGCAAGATGTGTGTTTTTTTTCTTCTAGTGGACTGGACAGAAGATATTCTTTGGGTTTTATAATCGCTCCAAATCCTTTCCCATTCTAAAGCTACAAAACACAGGGTATTTGTCGGAGCTGGTTTGAAATTATTCCATGCTGTTTGTGTTCTAAGAATTCAACATCACCACTTTCCCCCAGAAAAAAGCGAAGAATTTTTGCTTCGACCTGCACATACCCCAAAAAAGGCAAACAGTTCTGGGGATTGAAACAGAAAAACGTTCCTCGCGTTCTTATATCCTGAGTCGAAACTTGCTCCACCCCCCCACCCCCCACCCCACCCCCAAAAACAAACAACAACACAACAACAAAAAAAACGGTGCGCTGATCTCGCTTAAAGCAAGAAACAACTTTTTTTTTTTTTTTTTGTAGTCAGTTCTTCCCATTATTTCCTCGATCTTCTTTGTCTGCCTTTCATCCCTCCTTGTGGTACAATCTTTTGGCTCTGTCCCACCCACATCCTGGGATATATGTCTTTAGTACGTTTTCTTCATTGGCTGAAGGTCTCTTAAACAGTGACAATTAAAAAACATATCCTTTCGTGTGGTGAACTGGGTCCGTTATTGGGTTTTTCCGTTGTTGGATTTTGTTCTTTGGTTCGTCCTCTCGTTCTTTATTAACTGTTCCAGTTCTTATTTCTGTCTTTGTCCTTGTTTCCACATCTCTTTATCCTGTTATTTCTGCCACTCTTATACTTACTGCTATTTCCCTTCCTGCAGTACTGGTGTGTGCCAGCAACAATCAATAGTGACGGCAGCATCAACATGTGTGTTGGTCCCTGGTTCTTCTCTCTGTTCCGTCTTTGTGTGTAACTCTATCCATCCCACCACCACCACCATTCTTACTGTCATCTTCCCACCTTGGTGCTGGAGTCGAGCAGCCACAATCAATAGTAGGTAGCTGCATCTCCTGCAGCGTCCTAACCATGATAGAAACCATGATGCCCAATTCATCCATCAAAGTCGGCCTAGTTCACACAGACGACGACTGGGCCTGCCACATTCGTCTTATCTGCATATTGTTCTGTAAATCGTAATTCTTCTCCTGCTTTTACTCAAGGCCCAGTCTGCCGTACAAATGTATTCACTTTAACAAGGGCGGGGTTTCAGCTTTCTTCACTCTGGCTTTACTAAAACTGAGCCCAGCTTTATGACCATTTCTAGTCTGGGCTTCTCCGAAACGACCTGAGAGCTGTACAGGTTCTGAAGAGGCGTCTTTTGTTTACAACTTCTGATTTCCTAAAGGTCTCTCTCTCTCTCTCTCTCTCTCTCTCTCTCTCTCTCTCCTCTCTCTCTCTCTCTCTCTCTCTCTCTCCACTGAAAAGAGATCAGATCTGTACACAAACCTCGTTTCTCTCCGAATCTGTATCTGGGGGGGAAAAGGAGAAATCAGACAATCTTATGTATCCTTTCTATAAGGGGAGTCAAACAGTAGATAGATAGATAGATAGATAGATAGATAGATAGATAGATATAGACAGACAGATAGACAGATAGATAGGCAGATAGGCAGATAGATAGATGCATGATCCTACATGTCCTTCTGTAAGGGCAAAACAAAAACAGTAGATAGATAGACGGGATGGACAGACAGAGAGAGACAGATATAAGTGACATGTAAGTGGCTCTGTGGTCCAGCAGGGTAACAACAGAAACCCAGCAGCTGGTAAGGTCTTTTGACAGAGTAAACAACCAAAAAAAGCTGTGGCTGTCTGGTCCTGCTGCCTTCTGTGACGCAACAACAAAACAGCTGTGGCTGTGTGGGTCCTGCTGCCTTCTGTTGACAGCAACACAACAAACAGCTTGTGGCTGTCTGGTCCTGCTGCTTCTGTTGACGACAGCAACAACAAACAGGGCGTGGGAGGCTGTCTGGGCCCTGCTGCCCTTTCTGTTGACAGCAACAACAAAAACAGCACTTGGCTGTCTTGGTCCTGCTGCCTTTCTGAGCAGATGTGGCTGTCTGGTCCTGCTGCTTCTGTCGACAGCAACAACAAAACAGCTGTGGCTGTCTGATCCTGCTGTCTTCCGTTGACAGCAAACAAAAATCTTCAACCAGGCCCCAATGGAGAAGGATTTCTTCTCATACCCCTTCGTTTTCAACCCAAGTCTTCTAAACACATGTAGTTTACCTACAATGGATTTCATGTTTGTTCAGCTTCCTTTCTGTATATAAATGACATTTATCCCATTAGTGTATTACCACACATGTCCTTTCTGTAAAGACAAACAACAAATCACATATATATATATATATATATATATATATATATATATATATATATATATATATATATATATACAGAGAGAGAGAGAGAGAGAGAGAGAGGAGAGAGAGAGAGAGAAGGAGAGATTTGTCAACTAAACTGCACTCTTTCCGCTAAACCTTTTCTTTTTCTAGTAAGTTTATGAGGTGCATGAGGTGCACCCCAACTTTCCTCCGAGAACTGAGCCGATTTTGACCAGACTGTGAACAAGGTCCACACCTACACACACGTACCTGCTGCATGCGTTTCTGTTGTATTGGATGCCATTACTGTGAACAAGGTCCACACCTACACACACGTACCTGCTGCATGCGTTTTCTGTTGTATTGGATATGCCATTACTGTGAACAAGGTCCACACCTACACACACGTACCTGCTGCATGCGTTTCTGTTGTATTGGATATGCCATTACTGTGAACAAGGTCCACACCTACACACACGTACCTGCTGCATGTTTTTCTGTTGTATTGGATATGCCATTACTGTGAACAAGGTCCACACCTACACACACGTACCTGCTGCATGTGTTTCTGTTGTATTGGATATGCCATTACTGTGAACAAGGTCCACACCTACACACACGTACCTGCTGCATGCGTTTCTGTTGTATTGGATATGCCATTACTGTGAACAAGGTCCACACCTACACACACGTACCTGCTGCATGTGTTTCTGTTGTATTGGATATGCCATTACTGTGAACAAGGTCCACACCTACACACACGTACCTGCTGCACGTTTTCTGTTGTATTGGATATGCCATTACTGTGAACAAGGTCCACACCTACACACACGTACCTGCTGCATGTCTTTCTGTTGTATTGGATATGTCATTACTGTGAACAAGGTCCAAACCTACACACACGTACCTGCTGCAGGCGTTTCTGTTGTATTGGACATGTCATTTGTGAATCAGCGTCCCGGTACTTTAGTTTTCCAGCGTTTTCTAAGTCAATCGGTTGTAATCGTCAGTGTCGTTGTTAATGCTGTCATCTTCGTCATTGTCGTTGTTGTTCTTGTTGTTCTTGTTTATATGCAAACCACGCAGGTTTTTTTTTTAAAGACTTTTCAGTCTTTTAGTCCTATATAATTTGTTTGTTTGTTTGTTTGTTTATCTTCTAGGTTTTTTTTTTATCTGTTTATCTTATATTTGTTGTATTTAGGCCTTGTTCGTTTTTGCATTGTTTATATATGTATCAAAAGTTGTGTGTGTGTGTGTGTGTGTGTGTGTGTGTGTGGTGTGTGTGTGTGTGTGTGTGTGTGTGTGTGTGCGTGTGAATAATAAGGCATTCTGTCACATTCCCTATCTAAAAGATGACTTGTTTGCAACTGGTGTTTCTTAAGTTCCGTACCTGACACCCCCAGGCCCTCTGTCTCCCGATCTTCTCTTACATTATATGCTGGAACCTCCATGCAAAGTACAGATGATTAAGAAGGCACTGGGTCAGATTGGGAGCACCATTTGTTTATGGGACCATTCAGCAATATTTACATATCAATGATTATGTGTGACCTAATACTATTGTAAAATGAACGAGCCTATTTGCATACATTATCACCCATACCCCATACATATTGGATGTCTGTTTGTTTGTGTCACACACCCCATGTTTGTGCACACACACACTTGCACTCACAAACACAGTATGCTTACTCCGTACGCAACGCACAATGACTCCATTCACCCAAAGGAGCACTATCACCACAAAATGAAGTTTTCTATAAAAATGCTCCCTTTACTCAATGATAAAGAAAATGGTCTTAAATCTTCTGTTCACTTCAGTGCGTTTTCCAACAATTTCTTCTTCTCCTCACAAGATATTTCCACACATACAAACAATAATACAATATTCAACGTTTTATCAAGAATCAAACCCACGCATACATATTACACTATCAGTTCATTATATTAAATAATTGCAGTAAAGACAAGTCATCTTCTTGACTTGTCGAGGAGCTTTCGTGCACTGGGCTGTACCACCTCTGGACCATCACAGTCTGGATCCTCACTAGACTGGTACACCTTAGTCGGGAACAACACCACTGGATGCTGAGGGATTCTGTAATGAAAACCTAGGTCCAGGTTAACCTCTAAAATGAATTTTATTTTATTTTTTCTCTCTTTCTCTCTTTTATTATTCATAGCTCCTTTTTAACTCCTTTCACATTCACTCCAAATTCAAAATAGAATACTCACATGAGTCTTGTTCCACCAACCTATTCCTACCTACAGTTGGGGTACAGAAAGAATCTTTATACAACAATATTTTATTTATTTATTTTTCAATTCTTCTTTTCTTTTCGCGTTCAATGTTCATCTTTCTCTTTTTCCCAAATAGCGCAATATCCTCAAATCTTTATAATCATCAAACTTCTGTTATCATTACAATTACACCTTTAATGTAATTGCTTTAACCAGTTTTACAACCCCAACTGGTGCTCACTTCTAGGGAATAAGCGACAAGCCTACCCTAGTAGACTTCCAGTCTACATCTACACTCTAAACTTAGTGAAACTTTGCCACGCCAGGCATCTTACACCACCCACCAAGGGTTAAGCACACCCAAACCAGGGTTGCATCGGACAAACCAGTCCAACCATGTAGCACACCCAACTCAGGGTTGCACAGGACAATCCTAGTCCTAACAATATTAAAACCCAGGAGGGTTACAATAGGACATCCTCCTATGTCCGTGTCCAGAGCTCCTCTGAAGTAACAATAATTTTCCACCCTTCCTCACATTGGGTGAACACACTTCACAATCCACTCAGCGTCCCACTCTTCCACATCACTTGTGGTGGCACTCCATGAATACAAAAAAGCATCAAAACCGTAGGTTCCATTCCACAATCGCAAAAATTACAAAATCTCCTAACACTCTTTTCTTTGATATGAAACTTCTCCATTCACATAACACTTTTTTCATTCACATGACAGTTTGTCTGTTGTTTGTTTTTTTTTCTTTTTTTTTTTCCCTATCCATTAAAACACACGGATTTTTTTTCTAACATTAAGTATAGACTAATTGATAATACAGGCAAAGTTTTAAATTGTACCGTAAAGTGCATAATGTACCGATGGAATTGTCAGATTTACTGCAGTATGTCCCTTTGTTATGAGTGTTTTGATATACGTATGTGTCAATCTTGGTTTTTAAGCTGTACGGGCTATAGCTGACAATGAAATAGGACCCTCCTTGTTGTTGCTCTTTCGTCGTTGTTGTTGTTGCTGCTGTTGTATCTATGTATATTTCCCTCAGTTAAACATGTTTATCATCAGTATACCTTCTGCTGAAGGCAACCTTTCTGTGACATGTAAGCCTTCATTGTTGGAATGGCTCGCACACACACACGGCTGTTTGAAAATAAAACAGAATAAAGGAAAGAAAGAGAAAGAATGAAAGAAAGGCAGCAAGACAGAAAGTTGGGAAAAAGACAGACAGACAGACAGACAGACAGACGACGGATGGACAGAACGACATACATACATACATACATACATACATATACATACATACAGACAGACAGACAGACAGACAGACAGACAGACAGATAGACATACAGACTGACTGACATACGAGCAAAAACCAGGTGAGTGTGGTGGTATTGGTAATAATGGTCATTCCTTGCATGCCTTGGCTTATTCAATTCCGTGCATAGTTTAATGCCCCGGATTATTCAGCTGTAGTTATTTGAACAATAAAATTGTCTGATTGATATGTATTCAGTTAAGCACTTAGTTTTTTATCATAGTTTTTATCATACAAATGTTATTAATCAAACGAACAGGCACATGAAAAGAAACAAAAAAGATGACGCATACATAATCCCGAAAAGGATAAAAAACGATTAACGTAAAATGGAATAACAGAACAGATTGTGTGTACATCTGGGCAAAAAGCATACATAATAACTAAAATGTGGTATTGCGACATTCACATCCACCATGCCTTGAGAGAGAAAACAAAAACGGTTTCTATCATCTACAGAGCATTGCAACAGATCTCTTTGCAATATTTGCAATCTGTAGCAGACTCGGGCAGACTATTGTTCATATTTGCATTGTGTTCTCCAATTCCACCTCTTGCATTCAGCTGTTTCTGAATGCCAAAATATGTGTTAGACAATTTCCAGGTCTACACTTACATAAATACAGCTTGGCAAACATCATGATGAAGTCAAAAGCTGTATCAGCAGCGACAGGATGGTTATTCACATTGACAAAAAGAAGCAAAATCACGTGACATCTTACTGTTATGTATATTTCCACGTTTTTCATTGAATAATTGTTTCAAGCACCTAGCAAAAACCTGATATGTAAACAACCTCAACATGAATGTTTGATAGAATGTTTATCAGAACTACACAGTACGCAGTTTAGGACTAAAATGGCATCAGTTTACAGCAGTTCATAGAACAGATTAGAATAGTTCATAGAACTATAGGTGTTGGACAAACAACCGTCGCATTGAAAACGACATGTTGTTCTATGAACAATCCAACCTGAAGCCGTTTTATACTTACCTCAGCGATTTGATGACTTTTTTTTCTAAAGATCACCTTCCATGGATATGAAACGTTCAGGTTTTGTGACCTTTTTTTTTAAAAACAATCAGGGTTATGATTCCTTTCTGTACAAAAAAAAAGAAAAAAACAAAACAAAACAAAAAACATATAGAACAGAGTTGATCCTTGACGTACTCTCTGATTTAGTCGTAATGCTCTGGGCATGTCCAGGTCACTGGAATTATTCATATTTGTTTTACTCCAGTTTTTCTAAACAGGGTCCATAATTGAGAACATCAGGCCATAACATCATACAAAGTCAACCAGAAATTCAGAGTCTGTTCTTCATTCATGATACGTAAGAAATCCACTATTTTATCCCAGGAATCGTTTTATTGCGTACTTTCCCTGTTTTATTTAGTTTGCCATTTTACAAACTACGTTACCGGTTTAAAATGTTTTCTTATAGAACACAGGCTGGATATGCATTTCAGTTGAATTTTTAGTTTTCACACAAAAACTAAATGATTTATATACTTTAACTGTGCGCATCAAATGTAGACAAAAAGATGATCCACGGCGTTCCACTTTTGACGTAGTGGATGTGTATATATAGCTATGCACTTCCAAGTAAGTTTTGTGACTTTAAATTTGCTGAACCAAGCTCATTTTAAATGTGACGTAGCCAGGTGCTAACGGTACATTTCTTGGCTACCCGTCATTGACAAAATGCTTTGTTCAAGACTTACCTTCCCACTTACATTCCTTGATTGATGAATCTCATCTTTCGTGTAAACTCATCAAAAATACGAGTACTTCAGAACCTACATAATTGTATATACGTCGCTGAAGTCATAAAATCAATGTATTCTATTTGTCACAACCGTAATAGGCCTAGAAGCCAATATTTCCTCTAAACTCGCATTTTGCACAATTAATTTTGGCGCCATTTTGAATTGTCCATCAACGAAACCTTGAATAATTCTTGATTTCACAAACAGTTTGGGGAAAAAAAGGAATAACCCCCAAAATGCACATTAGAAGTTGGGTCCATAAGCTCTCGTTTTTGCATATTGCATTCCTAGAATCTTTTCCACACAGGCTTGCCACTATACAAAAGGACTGACAGCACAGGCCTCCTTGAGCAAGTCACCTTCGTTCATTGTTGGAATTTTGATCTAAATTGTCGTTTTTTACAAAATTTGGACTTTCCGATTGGAATCTTGTTAACGACTCCATATCTAGGATAGATGAAACTAAAAATGTATAAAAATCATCACCTGATAGACTATTTCAACAGAGTAATAGTTTATCGGAAATCGTATCAAAAACCACATGTCGACGGCCATGTGGCAATGAAAGCCAGTTGTGTTTACTATCAATTTTCCAAAACAACGTTCTGTGGTCAGACACCATCTTGGATAATGAAATTTATATGTATGAAAACAGCAAAGTGCCAATTGTTCGTTCATCACAAAATTATTTTACGCTTTATTTTTTTTTTTTCTCTCTTTTTTTTTTTTTAAATCGAAATAGAGGAAAATATGATGCAAACAGGTGAAAAGTGGGTTCACTCACCAACTTTAATCATCAATAATATTAAACAACCACAAAGTTGTCAAAGGTGACTTTCAGCATTTTATTCATTGGGTTCTGAGGTTTTCATTCATATCAAATATATTTGAATACTTTGCATGGACAGTGAGGCAGACAACACACACTTGTCCGCAGAGGAATATTTAGTAGAAGAGAAGGGAAAATAACCTCTGACCACCTACCAGTCGCAGATGAAAGGCGAGAGGAAAGGGATGGAGATGCTGTAGCTTCCTCGCGCTAACCTCCCACAAGCTTTCCTCCCTGCGCCTAATGTGATACTAGCTGTCTGGCTGATGGTGTGTTGGAAATAGGGTGCAGTGTTTCTTCATTAACACTTTGTGCCAGAATACAGCGAACTGTAGTCGATTGACGTCACTAGATTGTGGGGTCTTTGACTGACAGAACGATACCGAACATGAGTAGGTCTTCTCTCATGCGCATCGCTGGCAAGCAGCACATAGATTTGCTGAAAAGACAAACAAACAAACAAACAAACGAAAGAAAAAAAAAAGAAACAGACTAACGAACACACAGAAAGTGAAAGGAAAGTTCAACTCAGTGGAGAGCATGCGTTCCCCTTTCAATCACGCTAAAACTCAGACATACTGGACATGCATATCTTCCCTTTACAACTGACAGAAAATTATTGGCAATACTCCTACCTGACAGCTGGTAGAGGGCCTCAACACATTCACTGTTGGCACTGGTCAGCTTCACTGCGAACATGGCAGCAGTTTCCCTACCACGGCCTAGGTATGTTTTGCTTGTTTATCTGTGGTCTACATGCTTGTGGAAAATGCCAATACTGATTCTATCACAGCCCACACCATGCTTTTAGTAAAGCAAGATTTTAGCACGCTACACATGCAGATGTCAGTTATAAACAATGAAATGCTTCCTACCTGACCTTGTACTTTCCCCCGTTCAAATCATTTGAAACTGATGTCACATATACACACACCAATGCAAAATGTTGTCGCATTTTCATCTTCATGGTGAGCCTACTCAATACTGGGTCACACAATTTAGTAACATCAGTTTGAGAGAGAGAGAGAGAGAGAGAGAGAGAGAGAGAGAGAGAGAGAGAGAGAGACACACACACACACACACACACACACACACACACATTGACAGAAACCCGCACACTAACAACAGTGGTATATAACAGATGGATCGATCGCACACACACACACACACACACACACACACACACACACTTTTATGGTATTCTCTTCTGTGTAGATTCTAAGTCTGTTCTTCAAGCTTTAGAATCTGCAAATTCAAAAAATCGTGCTGAAATCATATCAGAAATTAATATACTTATTCACAACCTTATGTCAAGAGGTATAACAGTTAATTGGCTGACAGGATTGCTCGAGCAGGTGCAAACAATTCTGACAATACGGCTACTATTCATATTCCCTTGAGCTTACATGAAGGATATTCTCTTTTACAAAGAGCCTCTTTTGAAAAAATTTGAGGAACACTACAAAGAAAGTGTTCTCCCCCGAATACACAAACCCGACTCTTCTATACTTTGTTGTACGAACTCTCGAGCAAGTAATCTTTTAAAAAGGGCTTCCCAGTAAATCCAGTAAACCGTAATACAAACATAGGATTATATCCAAGACACAGTAAACAACTTCTCTCCTTATCATTTCGGTTAAAAATAAATGCATTTAGAACAAAATATGTCAAGAATATTCGATGTGCTTGCGGCGTCCCCTTGATAATTGTACAACACACACATGTCTATACTTTTGCCCCTACTTTGATTCCGATTTGTCAGAATTTAGAAAGGATGCTTCAAAGTGCATATTCCAGGATACCATGTCTCTCTTAAATTTTGTACGAATTCTTATGTTAAGCCCAGTTGGCTCAATCCTGTAATTGCTGTTTCATGATCTTTTTTTGTACAGTTGTTTTGTTTTACTTTTGATGTTTTTTTTTTTTTTTTTTTTTTTTTTTTTTTTTTTTTTTTTTTTTTTTTTTTTTTTTTTGTACAGTTTAATTCTTACTTAGAGTTTCTCCTCATCACACACACACACACACACACACACACACACACACACACACACACACACACACACACACACACACACACACACACACACACACACACACACACACACACACACACACACACACACACACACACACACACACACACACACACACACACACACACACACACCTTGTCTAATATCACATTTAGTGAAAAGACGTTAAATTGAAAGGCCACCTCAATATCCCCAACTCTCCCTGTCTCGTTTTTTTTTCAGTTTATGGTACCATTTTATGCAGATACACTCAGACTGTTTGCTTTTTTCATCTCCAGAAATATCTAGACTGAAATACTTCAAAATCATTGAAGACATTAATACAGAGCTTAGCGTTTATCCTTTATCTTCTAGCTTTCTGAGCACACGATCGCTGCACACACGGTACAACAAATCTACACGTCTTTTGTGTTCACTGAAGTTGTGTGCAAACGCCTCCGCCATTGTTGGCGCTACAAACATGCACATACGTTTCAAAAGATTGGAATGAAGTAGTTCTACGCATAAGCAGCAAGACTAGCCAATGCAGGGTCGGTCACACACACACACACACACACACACACACACACACACACACACACACACACACACACACACACACACACAGTTGCGTCTCCTCTCTCTCTAGGAAAGTACTGAGTAATACTGCTATTGACAGTAACAGAAAAAAAAAAATATGCTTTACACAATGTTTCGACCCAATTAGAGAAACTTTCTCAGAAACCATACAGTCTCAACAATTTAAACATAAACTTCCAGCTTAAAAAATTACCTAGGACTTTTTCAAAGTCAATGCTGAATAATGCACTTGGAAATGTGCCCACATTTAAGCAGTTGCTCGTGTCATATATTAGTCTAATACTGTCATCAAAAATTATATCTATTAACCATGAAACCAGTTTGAACTTCACTAATCAACGTTGGTCGATCTTTCTTGTGTCTGCTGGAAATGCATAACGATCCTGTTTTATAAGCTACATTTAGGAGAGATATAAGGCGCGCCGATTCTGAACGCACTCTTTTGATCATCACCTTTCGGAATGCAAATAAGAAGTCCCTTTTTGTGTGTTGTTGATGGGTCACCATCTCTATAGCCCCATTTAAAGATCTGGCCACAAAGGTCCTACCTGTTTCCATAGAATGTGAAGAGTTCTCAATGAACCCACCTGTTTCACGACTTTGTCCATTTTTGTGTCCATGTTTTAGAGCAGAACCAGCTTCTTCTGAAGTAATATTTCCTTGTAATAACTGCTGCTCTTTTGGTTGTTTAGAAACCTTTTTTATGACAGTAGTGATTCCACATCCATCAACGTCTCTTTCTTTGCACAAATGTTCGTAGAAAACTGTAAACTCTTACATTATATATTGTCGTCTGTTTACTGGTATAATTATTTCCATGCCACTCCCATTTCTTTATCGTCGTTTTGTTTTTTTTTCTGGTTTGCCATTCAGGTTTTTGTCATATGACATTACCCAGGATGCATCACCTCAAACTGGATGAGAACGTTTAAGTCTTCTGATCTGCGTTTGTGTGACTGATCTCTCCTTGATGCCGCATCAGAGGTGAACTCAGCCTGATCTCACCTGGACACCATGGAACACAGACTTCTGCAGAGTGCTTCTGGATCACGTGACCTGATCGCTTCACATTGATCATCATGTTTCACATGGAATGTGATGGTAAGATCATCATAATCCCATTGTCTTCAAAACATGAAATAGATCAGCGAGTCAAACGTGCATCTCCTACTTCTGTGTCCTTTGTCCACAGTGCTACCTCAGTGGATTTTGTCAGATGGGAATTTCTGAAATACAGAGGCAGCTCTGACACCGAACAGGCATGTAGCAATGTTAGTCAGAGAGTGTTGATGAAGAGGGAACTGTGACACCCAACAGCATGTGGCAATGTCCGTTAGAGATTGTTAATAACGAGGAAGCTTTGACATTGAACAGCATGTAGCAATGTCTTTTAGAGTGTCACGCATGAACTGGTACAGGTCGACACAATTGTGAAGTGTGGCCCATCCGTTTCGGGGTGGGCTGTGGACATGAAGGGCGTGATTCCTGCTGGGAGTATACTTACCTGTCAACTCTTGGAAGGGGCAAGGAGGAGAACGCCTAGACTCGCTGGAATAGTGGGTTGTACATGTGTAAACGAATACTCGTGAAAAATCATCGTGTGATCGGGGAATTCCGTGCATGCGAGTGCTGTCTTGTGAGTTTCCGAGATGAATTCGGAGTGTCGTCGTGTGTCTGCAAGTCAGTACGAATTGAGGCTTCATCCGCGAAGGTTGGGTTTAGCCTAGTCCTGAAGTTTATTTCAGCTGTTCGGACAGGAGTTCCTAGTATGCCCTCGACCGACGTGTGAAGGTTTGGCTACCTGAGTTTGTTGACTGTCGGTGTTTCGATGTTCAGTGACGGGTTCTGCATCTACGAGGGCGTTGGCTGTCTGGCAATGTCCCGGTGACCGAGGGTGTCGTCCAGTGTGTGTCGTTCCTGTTTTGACCAAGGTTCCAGCGAGTTTTCTTGCTTTTCTCTGCACAGCGAATCCGTGAGGGTCGTTCTCCCAGGTTGGGTGATGGGGGGGGGGGGGGGGGGGTCGTCTTACCTCCACTTCCACTGTCATCCCTGCCCATTCCTCTGCCTGGAGTGGGGACGCACCTGGATCCAGCAGGGTGTGCTCTGGACTGGATGCCAACTCCGTCTTCTGCAGTCCCAGGGGTTTGCAGTTCCTCCAACTTTCGAGTCTGTCTTCTTCGTCAGGGTGGGCAAGCACCTCTAGAGCCCACTAGAGGTGTAATGTGCGGTACATCACCCAAGTGTGAATTGTGAGTGGTGTAGCTGGTGCCTGTAGGTAGAGGACCAGACTCTTCGATTCATCACTACTTTAATCCAGCTGCTTCGTCTCAAACGCTTCAGTGCAGGTTTTTTTTTTTTTTTTTTTTCATTATTTCTTTTATTTATTTTTTTTTTTTTTTTTGGTGGTACATTGATGCGAGGGCGTGGTGAATCAGAGACAGACTTTTACGTGGTGACATTGAAAAAACACTTACTGATTTGCCGTTTTTTTTTTTTTTTATTTAAGTTTGTTGTTGTTGTTGTTGTTGTGTGTTGTTGTTGTTGTGTGCATGTGTCAAGTGTCCAGCAGGGACTTTGAGTGAGATACTTAAAATGCAAGATTGGGTTTCGGGTCACTTGAACAATGTAAGTGTTTCGAATGATATTTGGGGGATTGAGTTTGGGTGTACGGATTGTCTGACACCAGTAGATCAAATTTTAGTGTAAGGAATATAGCTTGGGAGAAGGAGGGTGTAAGCTAGAGCATCGCGTGGGCATCTCGGGTTCGATGGAATATCAACCTTGTTTGATATTTCAGCCCGGGATTACCAGGTGATGTAGCTCCTCATCGTTGTTCCTTCTGGTGTTGGCCTTCAGTGGGATGAAGTGGTGTGTGTGTGTGTGTGTGTGTGTGTGTGTGTGTGTGTGTGTGTGTGTGTGTGTGTGTGTGTGTGTGTGTGTGCCTCTTGATGGAAGCGTCCCTACATGTGAATGCGCAGCACATGCGTGCACAGGTATGCACGAGGGGCCATGTGATGGTGGTCGCGCATAGGTGTCATTAGTGTTGTATTCCTTTTTTTTGCTTTGATTTTTTTTTTTGCGTGTAGGGGAAAAATTGCGTTTATGTGCTGGATGTAAGTATCTTGGTGTTTCATCTGCTGTTCTGTTGGTGAGACTGCGTGTGTGAATGCAAATAAAGCCTTCTGTTTGTGCACCATATTTCCCTTTGTCTGTGTGTTTCTTGTGTGGCGTTCGTATTCCTCTCAGGAGGGGTGGTTATAGGGGGGGGGGTGGTATATGTCTTATACAGTGACATGGATTGTTGTATATTTGTGGCATTACATATATCCATTGTCTTCTACTGTCTTATACAGTGACATGGAGATTGTTGATAAGAGGAAACTTTGACGAGCCTTTGACATCATGTAGCAATGTCTGTTTTTTTAGGTTTTCAAATGAAGGAAGCTTTGATACCTAACAGCATGTAGCAATATCTTGCTTTGTTAACAGATTTGATAACGATAAGATGAGGAAGCTTTGCCACCAAATGCCAGCATGTAGCAATGTCTGTCAGAAATTGTTTATGACCAGGAAGCTTTGACAGACCAAATAGCTTTGACACCAAATAACATGTAGCAATATCTGTTTGTTACAGATTATCAATAATGAGGAAGCTTCGACACCTAACAGCACGTAGCACTATCGGTTTGTTTGTGATTGTTGATAACGAGGAAGCTCTGATACTGAACTGAGTGCAGCAACATGTGCTTGGTAGAGATTATTGATTACATCTCATAGTAGCATACATGACTGATTAGTTGACACAACAGTTCCACACAACCGTCAAGACATTGCCAGGCAGTTTGTCAAAGTCTCCAGAACATATTTAGTCCAAACCTATCTCCATAGCATTGTAACTTGAAATGATTGTCAATCCCTAAAACAAACATACCACTCCACTCTCTAGATGTGAGGACAGAGGGGAGGAAAAGGTGAGAAATAATGCCAAGAATAGTACAAATTTATATAAAACTACACTATCATGATCATAAAAATATGCTGATTTGAGATTGAGAGATAATTTTTGCAACATCAACAATTTCTGAACTGAGAGAAATAGCGTGAACCGGTTTAGATTTCGATATTTCAATGTTTGCTTTTGAATAAAGAGCATTCAAAATGGGGCAATGGAAAAGTATATGTTCACCAGATAATGGCTTAGAACATGCACACGCTATATTTGGGAATATTTGGTCTTCCAAGAGTTCAAACGTATCTTGTATATTAAACTAGAAATATGTCTAGGATATGTTTCCATTACACATTTATCTTGAGACTTCTCAATTCGGAAACAGCTTTCCAATAACGAATGTATTTCATATATATCTCTAACTTCAAATTATTTTTTGCAGCATTGCCCATTACCCCACGTCTCGCTAGTTTATCTGCTATTTCATTCCAATAAATACCACAGTGTGAAGGGGACCCAGCAGAAGACTATATTTATTCCTGTGGAAATAATGTAATTAGTTAGATGCTTTATTTCAAAGATTACATCTTTCCTTGTTTTAACATCCCAACCTTTCAAACTATCTAACACTGCCTTAGAATCAACACAAAATAAAATATTACAGAAAGAATTATTACTATCACAAATAAAGAGTAATGCCATAAGAATAGCATACAATTCTGCCGTAAAAAAGAAAATCCTTTTCCAAGGCTGTATGCTTTTTGAACTTTTAAAGCCGGAATAACAAAACCCGAACCTGCACTTAACTGGCAAACGGAACCATCCGTAAAAATTTGTAAATAATCTGAATATTTGTTTTCTAATTTTCTCTCACTTTAGAGGTTAAAATGTTAATGTTATCATTTTTCCTGACATCAGTGTAATCTACATCAAAGATAGCTTGTCTATGTTCCCATGGAGGCACCGGGGGAACAACAGGAGCAGGTGAGAGAGAAGTGACATCAATATTGCATTTTTCAAAAGAATCTTTCGTGTAATTTCGAATGGGACAAAGATAATCCAGCTGTTGAGCTCTTTTGGGATATTCAACATTTGAATCCATCAGCACTTCGTTTTCGACTGAATTAGGTACTGAAAGACTTCTTGCGACATATTTGGCCACAGCTAATCTACGTTGATCTGACAGCGATAGCATATTAATTTCTTTGTACACCTTCAATGTGTTTGTGTGCACTGGGACACCAAGCGCTAATTTGATAGC
>JADBJO010007362.1:70000-85000 GCA_016801955.1 Conus betulinus | reverse complement strand
GTGTGTGTGTGTGTGTGTGAAATATGATGAAAATGATTAAAATACCATTGATTACAGTATACATTATACAAGATATCGTTAGATGTAGCCATCGAAGGAAAAACTAATTCGTCTTGAAAAGAATCTAACACCTCAATTGCGAACGATTTCTACACTGTGTGAGAAAATCAAGGTGCACGGTATCTGCTCAAGTGTCAAGACAAGTTAATTGATTGTGGATGACAGCATTGAGATAACCATAGTGACAGATTTACACAAGATAGAATATTCCAACTGGCATACAGTGTGGAGCAATAGTTTCTACTGGAGTTGAACAGCCACAGACGCTTGTTGATTGGTTATGTAGCCTACGTGTTATCTCATTCAGAAGTGCATAGTTCTACAATGAAACAAAAATCGTGACTATAAGATGTTCCTGTCGTGACAAGAGGTGTGTGTATTGTCATGTCTTATAGAATATAGTGCGACATTGGGTCCAAGACACTGCTGGACCCCCAGTGTTTATGCGTGAGAATGGGTCAGAACACACCCCCACACCCTTCCTGGAAAAGAAGTTAAATTTACTTAACCCACTCCTTGACCTCTGGCAACCCCGATCTGAACTCTCTCTGCATGGGTGAGGATTAAAATAACACGTGATGTAATCTCTCTCCATCGAGGGAGATTAAAATAAAACTTGATGTCATCTCTCTTCATTCTGAAGAGACTAAAATAAAATTTGACGTGATCTCTCTCTCCACCAGGTGGAGATTAGAATAACACTTGGCGTGATCTCGCTCCATTAAGAGGAGGGGGGTGGGTTAAACTAAAACTTGACGTGATTTTTTAAGGGGAGATTAACATAAAACTTGATGAGATTTCTCTCCATGGAGGGCATATTTAATTAAAACTTAGCATAAAAAAGATCATGACGTGATCTCTTTCCGTTGTGGAGGACATTGATTTCTTTTTTTTCCCATGAGAGAAGGATGAAACATGGAAAAATATGAAGTATTTTATAGTCAACAAAGGCGATAATTACGCAGCCCGATTTTCCACTTAGTAGAGGTAGTAAAGAGAGAGAGAGAAAAAAAAACAAACAAACAACAACAACAACAAAAAACAACAGTCCTCTCAGATTTGAGAACGTAGAATAATTTAAAAACAAACTAACATGATGATCAGCATTTATTCCTTTTTTTCATGAAGGAGGAACTATAAAAAAGAAAGTGATTTCACACATTGGAATGAAGTGCAAACTTCCAAAAACAATCACACTGTCATGAAGTCTGATGATTTTGATTTTTTTAAAATCATTAGTTACTTGCTATTGTCCTACAACAAATCGACACATTAAAAATATTCTTACCCTCAGGGGAGGATTAAATCTGCCATTACCCGACCAAGAAATATGTTGACAATTTTTAGTTTATGAATATCTGTGTGTGTGATGTGTGTGTGTGTGTGTGTGTGTGTGTGTGTGTGTGTGTGTGTGTGTGTGCGTGTGTGTGTGTGTGTGTGTGTGTGTGTGTGTGTGTGTGTGTGTGTGTGTGTGTGTGTGTGTGTGTGTGTGTGTGTGTTCGTCTGAGTGTATGTGTGTGTGCGCGCACGCGCGCGCGCGCGTCTGTGTGTGTGTTGATAGAAGATGAACATTTCTGAACAAGAGTAGTTTGGAAATCCCTCCAGAGTACAAAATGACAATGCCAAAAAAATGTGTTGAATATTTTCTTTTTTCTAGGTTGCGAAATGAGCATCTATCGTTCCTATTTATGTTCGTGTTAAACAGTACAATGTTAGTTCCTAGAATTCTGTGCACTATCCTTATTTGCAACCACTTTGATTTGATGTCCTTATCTTTCTAATTTTCTTGGAAATGGTATCCCATTGTATGCTTTGATATATCCTTCTATCCCACTTTTCACAACAGTTTGCCCCAAGTAGATTATAAAATGGTCTTGCACCTTTTGGAATAGACTATTATCCTGAAAGCTTTACTCGAGTCATAAATTAAAATATTATTATTTGGCATGGCTAATCCACTGATTTGAATACATGCTCTAACAGCATGAACCATTCCCTACAAACAATGGAGTTAGCCTGAATATCATATTTGACACAGAACGTATCAAAAGACAGAAATCCTCTATTTTCATCCACTAAATTAGCAACTTGATAAACCACCCCCCCTTTTTTTTTTTTGTTTATCCAGTTCTGATAAAATAGAAACTCTCTGGCTATCAGGATACTAGAATTAAAAAAAAGGGTGTGGTGTGTGGTGTGTGTGTGTGTGTGTGTGTGGGGGGGGGGGGGGGGGGGGGTTCAGAAATCAATTCTTCAGGGTTTTTCAATTTCAACACATTTTCCTATTTCTTCATAGGATTTATAGACACGTAACCAAAAGGCATTCTTATTTTTGGAATCCATGATGATTGTACCTATCTTATCTATAAACCTGTTTTGTGCATGTAATTGTTTCAACATATATGCCATTTGTGCTTACTAGTGTGCAATCTTCTGATCCAAGCAACTTTTAATGCATTTACACAATTTCAAACATTTGGGAATCCAATACCACCTCGATCAGTACATTTATACGTTATCTTTCGACTTATCTTTCATTCTTCTCATTCCAAACAAATCCATAAATGCTCTGTTGTATCAAGTTCAAAATTTTGTATGGTGGATTTGGCAAGAGCATCCAAAGATGACTATTTTTAGACAAAATGAGAGATTTAAGAATAGCTATTCGTCCACGTGGTGTCAACTGTATTTTAGGCATACCTCATATGATATTTTAATTTTCTTAAACCTATGTTCGAAGTTAATTCTTACACATTCTTTTAAATCATTGGTGAACCAAATACCAAGTATTTTGAATCGCAATGGATTCCATTCCATGTGCAAACGGGCATGCGTCTTACTTGTGATTTTTTAAAAAATACAACCCAGCCAAACTGCGATGCTTTTTTATAGTTCAGTTTTAACCCGGACACACTTCCAAAACCATTTACAATTCTCATTGATTCTTCAAATGATTCCCTATCCTCCTCTTGTATTAATTCAGTATCGTCAGTGTATTTGGGATATCTTAATTTCAATTCCCCCAGTATTGACCTTTGCACCTTTAATAATATCATTCTTTCTTAGCATGGCAGCTAGAATTTCAACACAGATTATGGACAGATAGGGTGAGATTGGATCTCCCTGTCTACATCCCCTTTGGACATGGAACCATGGTGTTAATCTTCCATACTGTAACATTCGATTTGATATCTTTCGTAAAGGTTTTTATCTACTGACAACAATCAGGACCAAAGCCAAATTCACCCAATACTTTCCACATAAACGACCAACTGAGCGAATCAAAAGCCTTCTCAAAATCTAGAGAAATTAATAGACCAGGTCTTTTCATTTTCTGAAGATGATCAATCAGATCATATATTAACGTGTGTTTATCTCCAATATATCTGTTTTCAATGAATCCAGTCTGGTATCCATCTATAATTGATGGAAGATTTAATTTTAGCCTTTTTGCAATGCATGCAGAGCCTATCTTATAAACAACATTAAGCAAAGAGATGGGTCTCCAGTTTCCAATAAACCGACGCAGTTTATCTCCCTTAGGAATACAGATTATTACCCCTTCTTTTTTTGTGTGGAAGACAATTCCCCTTTTCTAAACCCTTCATTTAGTGACCTTACAACAAAAGCCCCAAGATAACGCCAGAAAAAAAAATCCACTGTGAATCCATTGCTTCATGGACTTTATTATTTGTCATGTTTGTTTTTTTGTTTTTTTTTTAGTGTAAACCCAGCCTCTGTCAATGAGCTGTGGCCTTCTAAGGAGTCCTGCACATCCCCAAACAAGCGTCGTAGCTCGGCAACCAAATTCCTAATTTCTATATCTTCAACGTTTTTTCAAGGTACAGTGTTTTGCAAAATGTGTTGATTTCATTTGCTATTTCTTTTTCCATCTTTTATCTTTGTACCATGCTTATCTGTGTTACTCACAGAATTCCTCTTTTCTAAAGAACAAAACTAGTTTGTGATTTTCTTGCTCTCCACTATCCATCTTGTCCAGGAACAAAGCAAGAGTCTTTCCATTTTTTTTTTTCTCCCTTAGAGATACCAGTTCTGCCTTTCTTTTTTCTAAGTATTTGTTCTCTATTTCAGTAACCTTTTTTCTAGTCGCTTTATCTGTTCATCTAGCTTTCTTTCTGTTCTGTTTTTTGTTTGTTTGTTTGTTTTAGCTGTTACAATGCTATTGTTTTCGCTCTTATTTCCAAAAGCATAGTGTCAAGAAGCAGTTGGTCACTAATTCTAAACCATAATTCGTCTTTTGGTATCTGATCTAGATTTTCACGAGAATAGGGGATAGGGCATACTCTCCTAAAACCCGTTTTATTTCATTGTGAACTTCTTCCACATACATTTGTCTTTTAATAGAGAACTCTTAAATTCCCAGAGTCTGTCTCTGCTCTCTTCCTTTTTCGACCCAAGGCCTAACGTGATGATAGAACAACAAGTGGTGACAGAGAGACAATGGAGCAGGCGTGACTACTTCTATCGCCATTAGCTCGATCTGTGTTGAGCTCGCAGCCAATCTTGTCAAAGGTGACAGCTTCACAATATTCACTGGAAATATGCATTCTCTCTGTCTATGTAAATGGCACTTGTTCCAAAATCGTGGGTGTGACAAGTGAGTACCAGCACATTGTCACCCGCCACTGATAGTGTGTTGTACGTAACCAGTTTCACAAACAAAATGAATATAGACACAACTTAACTATAAGATTTACACTCCCCCTACATACTAGGCAAATAACACACACACACACACACACACACACACACACGCGCGCGCGCGCACACACACACACACACTTGCATCATGTTGTATAAATTAAAAAAAAATAATCAAGTAATAAATGTCCAGTTGAAATATCTATCTTCATCTCAAAGCTTTAAGTCTGAGCTGTCAATTGCATGCAAACATGTCTATGTTTTTAAACCATGTGCTGAACTTATTTGCCTGTTCACAGGAGAAAATGACACAATACTTTCTTCTTCACAAAGGAGTGTATGAAAGCAAGCCTAGGAAGTAATATGTTCATAGCGTTCAACCGGATGGCGTCAATATCCATTTAACCGTCACCTCAGCTATAACATGAGGTACTGTTAAAGTGCCACACAGCTACAGATGAAACTTTACCGTCTTTTTCACGTATTTAGAGTTTAGAAACATCTCAAGAAATATATCAAACAAAGCATTTTAAAAAGTATCTGTTGTTGTTTTACCAAATACTCCTATAAACAATAATCAAATTGAGAACATAAATTTACTCTCTCTCTCTCTCTCTCTCTCTCTCTCTCTCTCTCTCTCTCTCTCTCTCTCTCTCTCTCTCTCTCTCTCTCTCGCACACACACACACACACACACACACACACACACACACACACACAGACACGCCCGCACGCACGCACGCACGCACGCACACACACGCATATGCGCACACATACATGCGGACATGTGCGCATACATGAGTGTGAGCGTGGAAGCGTGCATATACACCCGCATTTGTGGATTCTACATTTTACGCATTTGTATTTCTTCATCGCTGCACCCTTAACAATTCACATAATGTCTACAATAAAGAGGTAATCCTGAGAAATTTGAAGGCTTATCTGAGCTGTCAGTTGTTTGGTAATTTGTGTCTGCCATTGGGAAGACCCAGTATGAGTCCGCCCCCAATCTCTAAGGCTCTTTGAAATGTTCGCCGTGAGATTTTTCCAAAGAGTGTTTGACTGGTGATGTTTCTTGCTCTTCCTTCAAGTCTGAGTGTGCGGCTCCTTCTTCCTTCGATGTTGAGCTCTGAAAGACGCTCTTTGGTAAAGTTGCTTTGATTTTGTTTGGTCAGGTGGTTCTTAAGATTTCTTAATGCATCAGAGTGGCCTACTATAATCCATTTCTTATCGTTGCCATGCCTGCCAGAGTGCTTGCTTTCTCATTTTCTTTGATAGCTACATGTCCAGGGCAGTACATCCATATGGGTCCCTCGAATGGAAGGCTGCACACTGCTTAGCTGGGCTTCACATTCCGCTTTACACAATTTTGAGTAGATTCATGGATTGAGTCAGCATCATGGCGTGTAGAGCTCTAGGCTGCTCTGTGGATGAGAGCCAGTGCACCGTTTCCTCTCTGCTGACAGTCCTTTATATAAAGCAGCTTCATTCTCTTTTAAATGTTAAAAAGCTTCTGATCTACAGATTGATTGGTGCCGTCTAAACGGTCTCTGCTGGTGGTGTTTGGCCATACAGATTTTAGTAACATCAGAGCTGCTCATGAAACTGATGATTCTCTCCAGTCAGTTCTTCTCTCTGTTTCCCTACACAATCTCATGACACTTTTTTTTTTGTTAACTGCGATCCTATCTAATACTTCGTCATCATCATCCAACGCCTCCCCCCCCCCCCACACACATACACACTTGCATTTCTTAGTGGGCGTAGTCCTAATTTATATTCCATATGCATATATCCAGCATGCCCCTCTTCATTTGTAATATCTTGAACAAGCTTTTATCTTATTTCTGAAATCTGTAGCTCTGAAGTATTTCTGATTTATTTGTATTAGATTCTTATCTATATCATAGGTAAGATGTTTACCCAGCAATTTATGTATTCTTCATAATGAATTATGTCTTTCTTCCAGTACTTCTCGTTCAAGGTTCATGTGTGAATTCACTCTAATTCAAAATCAGTTATCACAGCCTTATGATCAGGAATGGTCAAAAGTGCACGTGATACACAATTCTGTAATATGTTTCTATCATAAAATAATAGTCAAGCCCAGGAACTGTTCACGTGCTGCACATAATCATGTTCATTACCGTTGAATACTCTCTGCATAATCACGCAATTCCTGTTCATTAGTTTACTTTTGAAACGCTGTATTTCCCTTTTCACGATGAAGCCTGTCTGATGTTGTATCAACAGCGTTCCCAACGTGTCTCGAAACAAAAACTAAGCTTCTTGACACTATAAGTTTCAAATCTTCTTGAAGTACTTCGAATAAGTAGCGTTTCACCTCTATCTTTTTAGCGTTTAGATTTTGTAGATGTTGTGCTTACGATGTTGTGACAGACTATTCAGGTTCTTTTTTGTACCATTTGTAAAAGTACTTTTTCCAGGGAAGTATTTATCAAATAAAATCACTTCTTCCTTGCTCCTCTTTGGTAACTCCTTTACAGAAACACTTACCTCCCCATAGTTTTTTTTTTTTTTTTTTCACACAGAGAAATCACTAATTGACAGGTGAGCTTCATATAAACAGATCAACTACACTACATTTACGTTTTTTGTTCCCCTTTTGTCTTTGCCCTTTTCCTTTTCCTGTGTGTGTGTGTGTGTGTGTGTGTGTGTGTGTGTGTGTGTGTGTGTGTGTGTGCGCGTGCGTGCGTGTGTGCGTGCGTGTGCATGTGTGTGTGTGTGTGTGTGTGTGTGTGTGTGTGTGTGTGTGTGTGTGTGTGTGTGTGTGTGTGTGTGTGTGTGTGTGTGTGTGTGTGTGTGTGTGTGTGTGTGTTGGGGGGGGGGGGAGTGGTGGTAGTGAAAAAAATCATCTTTTCTTCAAACTTTTGTTTGTATTCATATTCACTTCAGCACATTCCATCCAATGGAATTTAATAGACGTTTGTTTATATTTTTTTTTTTAAATTGTATCTGCTCTTCATTTACCTGTTTGTTTGATCTGATTTCATAGTGGACGGATATATATCTCCATTATAGAAAAAAAAAGCTTTTAAACCCACAGTCCTTTATAGAAGGCCAGATCGTCATTGACAAGTCAGTGCAAGTGAAAATGGTGCACGTTCACATAGGAGTGTTCATCATGTAACGTTTATGGTGGCAGGAACGCTGTGCTGTTTTGTGTGTTTATACTTGGATGTTCACGTGAGCACTGGCAGTTTACGATGCTTTCCATGTTTCCTGTTGGGGTTTCTTCATTCCTCTTACCTAGTGTCCTTCTACTTTCTTGTGCTTGATGTCGTAGTGAGTGCGATCCAAGTTCTGTGTTCTTCGTAGTCTTCTACGTTTGATGTTACTGTTAGTCCATTCTACACCCTCAGTGTCCTTGGTCTTTGTTTGATGTTATAAGTTCATTACACTTACCCAATGCCCATTTACCTTTCTCCGTTTCATGATTGTGTAAAACCATGAACCTTTCCGAGTGCCTAGGTAGCTTCACACGTTATATATATATATATATATATATATATATATATATATATATATATATATATATATATATTTGTTAGTATATTCCACGTGTTATGGATGGTGTCTAAGATCTACTAAGTTTCAATACCGTGGATGGTGGATGCACCACAAGAGAAAATAACATTCTCCATTAATACCATGATTGTTTATAGTGAGGGAAAGGATTTCCTCATAGAACCCCTTTGAAAGTACCAGGAATACAGTTATTGCATATAAAGGAACACATTCCGTTTGTCCCTTTTTATCAAGAAATGATTGTTTTTTACTTCTCTACATTCTCATCACAAGACGTGTCCAATTAAATATCAAGGAACGATTTCCATTCGTCCCTGTTCTTCAAGGACATAGCTCTTTTATCATCCCACAACAGGAATCAGAATACATTTTCCAATAATGTATGCACCATAATTGTCATTGCTCATTTCTAGAGCTCACAAACACTCGCATCATGATAATACTTTAGGAAAATGATAACATTTTTTTTTATCAATAATACATCGATTTAACTAGACTACGTTTCCCCAACACAAATAGATATACACATTCTAAACAACACTTTTTATCAATAATGCATCGATTTAACTAGACTACGTTTCCCCAAACACAAATAGATATACACATCTAAACAACACTTTTTATCAATAATGCATCGATTTAACTAGACTACGTTTTCCAAACAAACACAAATAGATATACACATTCTTTCCTTTTTTCTGCTTACTCCATTCTTGTCATCCACCTCTCCACTCACACATTCACTAACTACAACCTCCTTCCGTCACACTATGTCTCGTCAAATCACAAGATATATTAGGGCACAATCGAATATTTTAGGCCTTTACTAACAGCTGAAAAAAATACAGTCACCTGTAGGGGGGGGGGAACAACCTTCATTCGCACAAATCTTAACTTCCGTTTAATTGCTGGAGCATTCCTAACTGCCGGCAAGGACACACCTTCAGTCTCCCTCTGGCCGTTTGGAAGTGTTGCTCAGCCGGTAGCTTTTCAGAGACTGAAGGGAAATCCTCACTCAACCAACAAACACAGAACGCAGGTGAGTACTGTCAGGTGAACAGATCAACCGGTTTTTTTTTCAGGTCACCTGTTCCGGTCCAACGTGTCCCCCATGTTTGGGACCGGACGAAATACGGTCTGTGACACCACGTCTTCAGAGACTTTTTAGTTTCTTGTTTTTGATGCATGTCAGTCCATTACACTTCCCAAATGTCCTTCCAATTTCCTAGGTCTTTATTGCTGATACCAGTTCATCCCACAACCCAGTGCTGGTCTAGTGTCCTGTGTTTGATGTTGTCAGTTCATCTCACTCACCCAGTGCTGATCTACTGTCCCGTGTTTGATGTTGCCAGTTCATCCCACTTACCCAGTGCTGATCTAGTGTCCTGTGTTTGATGTTGTCAGTTCATCTCACTCACCCAGTGCTGATCTAGTGTCCTGTGTTTGATGTTGTCAGTTCATCTCACTCACCCAGTGCTGATCTACTGTCCCGTGTTTGATGTTGTGTCGTTGTCAGTTCATCCCATCACCCAGTGCTGATCTAGTGTCCTGTGTTTGATGTTGTCAGTTCATCTCACTCACCCAGTGCTGATCTACTGTCCTGTGTTTGATGTTGTCAGTTCATCCAATCACCCAGTGCTGATCTAGTGTCCTGTGTTTGATGTGTTGGAAGTCATAGAGCTCCCTGAGTGCTCTTCTAGTTTCCTACACTTGATTGTAATGTAGTTACCTTAAACGTTTCCCAGTTGTTTTATGTGTGTTTATAATGTTGTCAGTCCATAACACTTGATTACTGCCCTTTTGGGTTTCCTGTGTGTGATGTTGTTGTCAGTTCATTACACTTGGCCAGTGCCCTTTGGGTTTCCTGTGTGTGTGATGTTGTTGTCAGTTCATAACACCTACTCAATGCTCTGTGACTGGCAGCAGAAGACAACATCCAAGAAGAATCCGGACCCGTGCTTGTTGTAATGACATCGTCGTCGTCTGGCTACATGACAGTGAGAGGGAATGTGAGTGGTGACGGCCCTGACTTCATGTGGGGAAATGTAACTGTTCCACACAGACATACAGTCATTCTTAGCTTCAAACCCATGACAGATGGGATTGATGTTTCCCTTTATCGTCATTTCCAGCAGTTTGATCAGGCAATGAACATTTCGAGAGAAACGCAAACTGAGAAATTGGATATGCATTCCGTTGGACTTAATTGCCCGTGCGCACACAACGCAACCAAACTGAGTCTTAGAGTCAGGAGAATCAGGTGTATCATGACACAATGCTTTCGACTTTTCTTTACCTTTCTTCCAGAAAGTAGAGCCCCTCAAATATTGCCCAGTGGTTTCTGGAACTGTTCTGTGGCTAGTTATTCCAGTTTCCGTCACCACGTGGAATGCAACTTGGAGACAGAGTGTGAGGATGGACGGGATGAAGCCGGACACTGTCCCTTCAGCAGTGCTGACTGTCAGGGCATGATAGCCATGTGTGGACAGTGCTATTCGCTGGAACGCGATGTGCCTGGATTCCATAGAGGTGGAGGAAACATTGAAAATATAATTGATGAGCACTGTCGTTCTATGGGAGGGTCTGCAACTACGCCTCTGTGTGTGTTGGATTGGTTTAGCATTGTTTTACACACAGTGGGGATTGTTAGGAAGAAGCAGGCTGGTTTTTGGTTTGGTGTCACTTCCAATGATCTGTCGATGCCTCCTATGTACTGGCATGAAATACTTGAGGGGAGAATAGCGCTTCATCATACTTTTCGTACTAGCTATTCAGCAAGACTGCACTCTGGTCATAAACACTGCTTTCGATCATGGTTTTCCGGATTCTTTTATGAAATAGTAGTATATGACCTGCGATATTGTGTATACAGTCATAAAATGGAAAAAGCTTCCACCCATACAGTGTGTGCATTTCAGAAAAATGGGACTCGTGCACACTCACTTCATTTGAATCCAGTTTCACTTAACAACACCCAGTCTGTGTTGCCATGGCAAAAGGAACAGATGGCTTTGTGCCATGATGGTCATATGACCTACACATTTCTGCTGTGTGGTTTTCATCAGTTCAAAGTGTGTGGTCAAGAACATACCTCTTGTCATTTTCATCATCATTTGCCCCACAACACCCAGTTAGATTTACCCGATAATCACACCACGTTGATACCCCCATTTATCTGCAGTAGTGACATCACCACACTTTCATACTCCCTGGTGTGCAATTTCATAGACGATTGTCAAGACAATAGCGATGAATCATTTTGTAAACACCCTGCTTGTATCAACACGTTCTCATGCACTAATGGTCAGTGTCTTCCTTACAGTAAGATGTGTGATCAAACTCCCCATTGTCAGGATCATTCAGAAGAACTCAGCTGTACCTTATACAGGCATGTTCGTGCAACACATCCATTTTTTCCCTCCCCTGCTCTGATCAATTTTGATGGCCAGATGAAGTTTGACTCAGCCCAAATGTATTCCAACGAGTCATGTCCTGATCACCATTACCGTTGTCCTGGTGAGTTCCATGACTGCCTGCCTGTCTACACACGATGCAATGGAATGTACGACTGTATAGACCGTACGGACGAAGATGGCTGTGAGGACATGATGTGTTCAGGATTCTTCAGGTGTAGAGCATCCACAACCTGTCTACACACTGACCACCTGTGTGATGGCTGGCCTCACTGTCCAATGCATGATGATGAAGTAGTGTGTGACACAAGTTGTCCTGTGGGCTGTCTGTGTCAAGGCCACACACGTTCCTTTGTCACCAGCCTTTCTCTGTGATACAGTTCCCATACATCCGCTATTTGAATGGCACCAGTTCTGGAATAACACTGTCTGATGTCAGCCAGCTTTGCTATCTTGTTCATCTTGTTCTTGCTCAGTGTTCCTTGACTGTCTTCCCTTCCATAAAATTATCAAATCTCATGCATCTAGATCTGAGTGAGAAACAAGTTGAAGCACGTGAATATGACTGCTGTTCTTGTGTTGCACAATTTAAGGACATTGTCACTTTCCCATAATCCCATCACATCCCTCTACACTGATTCATCATTTGTTGTTCAGCACAGTAACCTGCTGTCATTAGATCTGTCATTCACTGCACTGACAGTGTTTGATTCCCGAGTCTTTTCACCATTCGTTCACACGCAGAAGCTCAACATGACGTTTACCACTCTTCATACCATTAGTTCAAGTGGATTTCGGTTTACGCCCCATCTAAAGGAACTGTTGATGGATGGCAGCCCAGTGGTCGTTTTCCCATTGAACATGTTCACAGGGCTGTATCATCTGCGTGTTGTTTCCACAGACAACTATAAAATATGTTGTCCGAAAATTCTACCAGCTAGTTTTGATGACGTCTCTTGTAGTGCCCCCAAAGACGAGATTTCTTCCTGTGAAGACTTAGTACAATCATCGGTCTATCGGAGTATTCTTTGGTTAACTGCATGTCTGTCGATCAGCGGCAATGTCTTTTGTTTCTCTACACGATTAATGTCGAGGAGCATGACTTTGTCCACTGGATACAGTGTGTTTGTCCTCAACCTTACGCTGGCGGCTGACTTTCTCATGGGTGTCTACATTGCAATCATCGGAGTAGCTGATGAACAGTTCCGTGGCCAATATCTCCTTGCTGATGATACATGGAAGGACAGTATAGCCTGCAAAGTGGCCGGTTCTCTGTGTCTGTTGTCCAGTGAAGTGTCAGCTCTGATTATCTGGCTGATTACATTGGATCGTTTTCTGGTCCTTCATTTTCCGTTCAGCACCTTGCGATTTGGGAGAATGTCAGCAGCTGTGGCCTGTGTGTTGACTTGGTCTGTTGGTTGGATTCTGGCCTTGCTGCCTTCACTCCCCATGCTGTCACACTGGGAGTTTTACAGTCAAACAGGCATCTGTATTCCGCTGCCAGTCACGAAGCAAGATTTTGAAGGAAAAGAATACTCGTTCAGTCTCCTCATTGTTCTTAACTTCATTCTGTTCATATTTATCTCTGCTGGTCAAGCGCTAATCTACTGGACAATACAGGACAGTGTTTTCAAGATAAATACGACCAAAGTATCACAGGACATGAACATAGCCCGACGACTGATCACTGTTGCAGTGACAGATTTCCTGTGCTGGTTTCCCATTGGACTGTGTGGGGTGTTGTCATCGGCTGGTATTCCCCATCCTGGTGAGGTGAACGTGGCACTGGCTATATTTATACTGCCCTTGAATTCTGCTATCAATCCCTTCATGTATACCTTCAACACACTGGCAGAAAAACGGAGAAATCCAATGAAGCCAAACTTCATCAGTGGCTGGAATCTCACTCTGACATACCTCTGCCCCAGCAAGCTGTTGTGTAATACTCACTGCTGTTTAAAGGAGATGTAAGAAGAGTATCAAAGTAATGAGAAATATGTTTTCTATTTCATTCAATATGATGAGACACACATGTTAACATGTATATATTTAGGCATCCAATTCTAACATATCATAGGCCATCTGTGTCCCAACATTCTCAGTTAACTCTGGTATAATGTCAAGCACAACGGAATAGGGGGCATGAAGGGTGGGATGGGGTTGAGAGGACAGGGAAGGGGGCATTCTCCAAATACTGTGAGAGAACATCTACAAAGTCTGAGTACAGAATTATAGTTCAGGAATACCTCAACATCATGCGTGCTGTGTGCCAATAGTTGTTCTAATCGTTATCAAAATATACCCTTTATGTACACGTCAGTCAACCAAGCAATCTCATCGCTCAATTATGTCTTTCCGTGGGAGACCGTGGTCATTCTTGTTGCATACATGTTTGTCTGTGGTGGTCAGATTAAACGGATATCACTTACCACCTCATGACACTTGACAAGTTCCTGGTGGCTTGGCATGCTTATTTGTTAAAGGAGTGCGTGTCGATTGAAGACATGGATTGCTTGTGCAGGCTTTTGTAAAATGATAAAAAAAATATTCAGTTTCTTGTGCCTGCTCTCGCTTGTTCAGGAAATGCATGCTGAGCGTTGAACAAAATATTCAGGGAGATTATCTGGAAGATGTGTACTAGAGACAAACGGACAGAGGAAAATCGGTTCACAGCACTTTTAGAGACAGGGAGGCCCTGCAGGAACGCGTGCCTCATAGTTTATATCAAACACACAGGAGGTGTCTTGTATAGCAGTAAACTGAAGGCCACAGCTGGCCATAGTGAAGAGAAAACCACCAGGTAAGTCATGATGAAGAAAATGAATGATGAGAGAAATGGAAGATACATATTCTGTAGATAAAGAATAGTATGATGATAACTATTTTTCCTCTTCGTTCAGGAAATAACTCCACAGCTAGAATACAGCTGCGGTCTTTTTGTTTACAGAGGCACAAACATAGTTGTGTTTTTTAAGTCGACCAGACATCGCTGAAAATTGGGCAAAAATAGTTATAGATCTGTGAGGATTGGGGAACGCTATGGAATTGATTATTTTGTGTGTGGAAGGAGATTGCAAACGTGAAAGGAAAACTCTTCATCTTTTCACTGGTGTGCATAAAGACATATCAATGCACATTTGATCACATCCATTCTACACATGTGCAGCTGTATCTACGATGGCGGAAAGATTCCCACAGTGGAGGGGAGAACACAAGTGATGGGATGGAACCAGAGAACAGTAAGAAGAGAAAACAAGGGAGAGTAGAGCAGGAGTGAGTTCCGCTCATGCGACGTGTGGATGCCTCAACACGTCTCT
>JADBJO010007362.1:57500-62500 GCA_016801955.1 Conus betulinus | reverse complement strand
GATGTGAAATGTGCACATGTCATGTTCACTTGTAATGATGATGTCACTTTACTGCACTACACTTTAGTGTGTGACGTCAGACAGGACTGTCCAGACAATAGTGATGAGTCATTTTGTCATCTCCCTTCTTGTCAGGGCTTTGGGTGTTCTAATGGTCAGTGTGTGTTACACAGTCTGCGTTGTAATGAGCACTCTGATTGTGTGGATGATTCTGATGAGATCGGCTGCCAGCAACGAGGTTGGACTCCGTGTACATACTGCATTCAGTTCAGAGGTGCAAAGATGAAGCAACGATTTCACATTGACTTGGATGGTACTGGTTACTTTACGCAACAGGTGATGGACACTGAAGAACCTTGTCCTGACTCTCATTATCGCTGTACATCGGAGTGGCTGTACTGTCTTCCTGTCTACACTCGATGTAATGGATTCTCTGACTGTGTTCATGGAGAGGACGAACAGGACTGTGACAAAGTTCAATGCACTGGATTGTTCAAGTGTCGAACATCTACAACCTGTCTCCACAGAGTTCACCTGTGTGATGGCTGGGGCCAGTGTCCACAACGAGATGATGAACTGATGTGTGATACATCTTGTCCTGAAGGTTGTCTGTGTCAAGGTCACCTTTTCATTTGCAGAAACACGTTTCCTGTTGATCTCTTTTCACAGCTCCGATATGTGGACGCCACAGCATCAGGGATGTCACCTGATGATTTTAATACAAACGTCTATCTCATTCATCTTACTCTGTCTCATTGTCATATTTCTAACACATCAAGCATAAAGCTTCTCAACTTACAACACATCAGTCTCACAAACAACTGTCTAAAATATCTTAATACAACTAATTTTCTTCAACTGCAAAATTTGAAAACCCTCCTGTTAGGAAAAAATCCCATAAGGTCAAACACAATGAACAAATTGACAAAACGTATTCATTACTCACTACTCACTATTGCATATTGATATCTCAGAAACAAATCTTCATGTACTCAGTTGTGAATTGTCCATTTTCTTGCCTCGTGTCATTCATTTAAATCTTTCCTTTGCTGCTATTAAAAGGATTGGATCTATGGGTTTTAAAAACACACCTCATCTTCGTGAAGTAGACATTAGATTTAACCCGTTGGAGGAATTTTCTTTGTATTTGTTATCAAAAGCTCATCATTTAGAAAGTATCTTAGTTTCCAATTACAGATTCTGCTGTGAGAATTTACTTCCCAAGAGCTTCGATGAAATAAAATGCTCTGCACCTCAAACTATGCTTCTTTCTTGTACAACACTGATGCCAACTGAACTGTACAGAATTTTCTTTTGGGTGGTCTGTGTGTGCGCCACGTTAGGAAACCTGGTTTGTTTCATCAGTTTATTCACAGTGAAAGGACACTTTGAAAGCAATATGTTGATGATTGCTGATTTGCTGTTTGCTCAAACTTGTACAGGCTATCATACCAGTATTGTCATAGGAGCTAATGAGATATTCCAAGATCGTTACATCCACCGTGAAAAGACATGGATCAACAGCCTGCCTTGTAAGGTGGCCGAGTTTCTGTTCTATCTGTCCAGTGAGGCGTCACTTCTCATCATTGGCTTCATCACCGTGGATCACCTCACTGTCATTGGCTTTCGTAAGCGCTCATGCACGCTGACGAGAGAGTTCCGCTGACAGCAGCTGTCATAGTGCCATGGTGTGCTGGAACCCCTGATATCCTTGATACCATTTCTTCCTGGGTCGTCACAGTGGGGAGTTCAAGGTCAGTCAGGTCTGTGTCGCATGCCATTTATTTAATCACCATAGACATAATCAAGAATTCCGATGGTCAAACGTCATTGTGACTGTTAATTTTGTGATCTGCTTTACAATAACGGTTGGCCAATTTGTGATTTACAGACAAACACCAAAATTCAGAACTCTGCTTGATTCCTCATCTAGGTCTGTGTATTCTGCTGTGCATCTGATGCAAAAACTGGCGACCGCGAACAGTGCAAGCTGGCTTATTCTGGGCTTTGTCACGGTCATGGCAACAAACGGTACATCAACATTAAGCAACGCCCATGACGCCCTGGTTGTATTTGGGTTACCACTCAGCTCTGCTCTCAGCCCATTTCTCTACTTGTGGACTGTGGTCATGCAGGGACGACAGAAGGGTGCTAGAAGAGAAAGTGATAAAAACTTTGAAAGCACGACGAGTTGGGTCAGGAACACAAGTCTTTGAACAAAAGAATAACAAAAGGTCAAAGGTATTGCAATGAAATGAAAGAAAGTAAATTGAAACAAATACATAATTAATAAAAGCCAATACTGGGCATGTAGAGCAGGCACCCAAACAGAAAGTGGTATATATGAACTCATCTTTTTCTCTTCCGTAATTAATTTGACTTGTTTCACCCACATCCTAACCCCAAGCAGATGTTGTTCAGACACAGCAATGACTCGCCGACAACTTTCCCATCTGGTGCCATTATCTACGGCCCACTCAAGGCTAGCCCAGGACAGGTCTGTGTGCTCCCAGATACTGACGGCCATCTCTCCCTCTGTCTGCCTCTTCTCCTCCTCCTGGCCACTGTGTCCTGTGGGTGGGCTGTTGTCAGTCTGGCTGACCTTGTCTGGCTAGCAGAAAGTCATTGTCCATACAACAGTGGCCAGAGGATCGTGTGGTTCGCTGGTTCGTCCCTCTCCGACGTGTTCCAGACCTCGTGGTGACATGTCATCGCCAGGGTTTGGACTGGCTTCAGAGATCGGCAGTGTGTGCCTATGAAAGGTTCACATGTGTGCACAAACAATCCTCTGACCAAGGAATGCATGAGTTGGGTTGTCATGGTAGCGTGGCTTGTGTCACACCAAATGGACTTCAGTGTTGTCACCTCGGTCATCCCTTCTGTTTTCTTGATTTATTGTGCACACACACTGTCACACACCCCAGTTTGTGCACATCCACACTTGCACTCACAAACACAGTATGCTTACTTCGTACGCAACGCACAATGACTCCATTCACCCAAAGGAGCACTATCACCACAGAATTAAGTTTTCTATAAAATGCTCCCTTTACTCAATGATAAAGAAAAGGTCTTAAATCTTCTTTTCACTTCAGTACGTTTTCCAACAATTATTTCTTCTCTTCACAAGATCTTTCCACACATACAAACAATAATACAATATTCAACGTTTTATCAAGAATCAAACCCACGCATACATATTACACTATCAGTTCATTATATTAAATAGTTGCAGTAAAGACAAGTCATCTTCTTGACTTGTCGAGGAGCTTTCGTGCACTGGGCTGTACCACCTCTGGACCACCACAGTCTGGATCCTCACTAGACTGGTACACCTTAGTCGGGAACACCACTGGACGCTGAGGGATTCTGTAACGAAACCCTAGGTCCAGGGTTAACCTCTAAAATGAATTTTATTTATTTTTTTTTCTTTTCTCTCTTTTATCATTCATAGCTTCTTTTTTTAACTCCTTTACATTCACTCCAAAATCAAAATAGAATACTCACATGAGTCTTGTTCCACCAACTTATTCCTACCTACCATTCGGGTACAGAAAGAAATCTTTATACAACAATATTTTATTTATTTATTTTTCAATTCTTCTTTTCTTTTCGCGTTCAACGTTCATCTTTCTCTTTTTCCCAAATAGCGCAATATTCTCAAATCTTTATAATCATCAAACCAAACTTCTGTTATCATTACAATTACACCTTTAATGTAATTGCTTTAACCAGTTTTACAACCCAACCAGGTACTCACCTTCTAGGGAATAAGCGACAAGCCTACCCTAGTAGACTTCCAGTCTACATCTACACTCTATACTGAGTGAAACTTGCCACGCCAGGCATCTTACACCCACCAAGGGTTAAGCACACCCAAACCAGGGTTGCATCGGACAAACCAGTCCAACATGTTAGCACACCCAACCCAGGGGTGCATCGGACAAACCAGTCCAACCATGTAGCACACCCAACCCAGGGTTGCATCGGACAAACCAGTCCAACCATGTAGCACACCCAACCCAGGGTTGCATCGGACAAACCAGTCCAACCATGTAGCACACCCAAACCCAGGGTTGCATCGGACAAACCAGTCCAACCATGTAGCACACCCAACCCAGGGTTGCATCGGACAAAACCAGTCCAACCATGTAGCACACCCAAACCAGGGCTGCATCGGACAAACCAGTCCAACCATGTAGCACACCCAACCCAGGGTTGCATCGGACAAACCAGTCCAACCATGTAGCACACCCAAACCAGGGTTGCATCGGACAAACCAGTCCAACCATGTAGCACACCCAACCCCAGGGTTGCATAGGACAATCCTAGTCCTAACTATATTAAAACCCACGAGGGTTACGATTCGACATCATCCTATGTCCGTGTCCAGAGCTCCTCTGAAGTAACAATAATCGTCCACCCTTCCTCACATTGGGTGAACACACTTCACAATCCACTCAGCGTCCCACTCTTCCACATCACTTGTGCTTGCACTCCATGATACAAAAAAAGCATCAAAACCGTAGGTTCCAATCCACAATCGCAAAAAATTACAAAATCTCTTAACACTCTTTTCTTTGACATGACATTTTTACATTCACATAACCCTTTTCCCATTCGCATCACACACACACACACACACACACACACACACACACACACACACACACACACACACACACACACAGAGGCACGCACGCACGCACGCACGCACGCACGCACGCACGCACACACACACACACACACACACACACACACACACACACACACACAAGCGCTTGCTTGCACGCTCGTGGCCAATAATGGGTTAAAAAGCAGCTTTTAACGATTTTTTTTTGTTCTGATGCTATACACGACGGTTTTACTATCCTTAAATGAAAGTTGCATCACAGAAATATGATGGAACATTCTGATGCACATTTGACAATTCTCAGTTTGAGCACAGCGAGAACCCACCACTGTTGACAAGTCTTAGTTTGAGCACAGCAAGAACCCAC